>JAODKN010000079.1:14417129-14429451 GCA_026774425.1 Petrocephalus zakoni
GCAGGCTAAGTGAAACATGCTGAGGAACAGCGCTTCATCCGAAAGCAGACAGATGTAGTGTGCTAACCCAGGCAGACCGCCACACCATGGGGCCGGTATCGTCAGACCCTGTTCACCATCCGCAAAGAGTTATCTTCTCTCCACTGGCCTATTATACCCAGGGACTCTGCGGCGTGCTGAAACGTCTGTGTCAGAGTTGGATTCCTTTCAATTTACCTTCAATGTAGCCGTCAGGCTGTTCTGATGAGATCCGGTTCATCACAAGCACATGGCCATTTGATCTAAGCTTTAATCCAATTCCGAGAATCATTTATTGTCAACTTGATACCCAAGGGTACGGCAAGGGCTCACAGCTGGGGTGTTTGTTGGGGTAGTTCAGGATAACCCTTTTCTCTGTGGGCTTCCCAGGAAGATTTATTACCTGGAGTCAAGTCCAAAGCAAAGTCCAAAATACATCTACCAGCCTTTATGCCTGATCTCTCTACGCACTCACACCTCCTACACTTCTTCTCTCTACTCTCAACTACAAGACCCATCTTAGACAGCACAGACCCACTCCAATTCCTCTCTTTACACACACACACTCCTACCTCACTCCCTGTCACTCCACACAAAAACGCACACTGCACTTCCTCTCTCTACAGCCTCTACACACACACACACATACACACACACATTTGTATTCATATCTCTCTGGGCACCATCCATTCATTTCTATGGGAAAAACCCTAATCCCAAAAATGACACCCTTAACCCCTGCCCATCCCTAACCACAAGTAACCAAACAAAATGCAAGACTTTTGGCATTTTTAGTTTTTCCATTGCAGTAGAAGATTTTTATAAAATTGAGTGTCACCTTGCGGCGACTGAAAAAGGTAGTTCCTATAATGTCAAAATAACATGTGTTTATCACATTTTGGGCAGTATTGGTCCCCACAATGTTTCTCATCTTCTCTTTACACACCCCCTACTCAACGTCCTCTCAGCCCCCACAAAAACACCCCAACCTCTTTCTAAATGCTCATCCTGACCCCAAAGATGAACAGTGACCTGAGGAGATGAACGTTCTTCTCCGTCGTCTCGTTCTGACTGCGCTCAGACAATTTCCCTTACATTAAATGTGCCATTATAGGAGCTAAACCTCAAGCTTTAACGATGACCTTCTTCTAGGCCCGCAAATTAAGCAGCTGTTATCTACTGCCTTTTCTTTCTCTCGCGCGACAAAGAGACACAACCCTCCCTCAGCACCACTGTGATATCGATTCTTCCTCTGGAAATCGCAAAATGGATTCTCAGCAGGATACGAGGGCAGTTTACTTCAGCTCACAATAGCAGTATTTTAATCCCTTCAGTCCTCCACAAAAGAACTCTGCACTTTCATCCGGCACCTTAGAACCTTCTAGAATAAGCAACTCGCTCTCATGCAGATGTATTGTCCTTAAGACGATGAGAACATTCACTTCTCTCCTTCACTGTCTTCTGGCATTTTACATTTTCCTTTCATCATTTCGTTCCCTATCTCGAGAAACATTCCATGTCTGTGTATACATTTTTTCAAACAGTATTGTTAAACAATCGTGTTAAGCACTTTAGGCCAACTGTTAAAGCACTATATAAAAATAGAATAGAACTGAATGATGCTATGTAATTTAATGGTCTTATTAAGACAATATTAGCTGAAATATAGTTGTTCAGTTTTCAGTCGTATAGCCCTTCACAGATGATTAGCTAGCTTCATAGATAGATGCTGCTGTAGCTGACAGACTGCTACTTAAAAAGATATGTTAATTTTTATTCTACATGAAATTTTGTACACATGCAAATTGGTCATAAAGGATCATTCATCCATGTGACCAGGCTGAGGATGAGCTATCAGCACGTGCTTTCAAGCTAGCATCACAGCCATGTTGGATTTGGGTCTCCAGAGATGCGGGTGATGTTTGGAGTAGGACCTTGTGCTCTGTATTTCCTAGGATATATTCCACTCTCCCTGTGACCCTGTTGGAGAAGTGCTTGGAGGAAGGATGGATTTTATAATTTACCGTTTTGCTTTTTTTGCCAGGAAGTTTTGATTAGTGCAACCCACCTGTACTGATTTGCACATTAATGAGTCTCGCTTCTTCTTATTGCCTAGTTATGGGCTTAAGCACCCTCAGTGTTAATAGCCATAATAATCAGAGGCCATGTGCTGTTACCATCTCGAGGTCCAGTCGAATGAGGCAGGCGATTCCCTTCCGAACAGCCACACAGAATGATCCGGCACTGCTTTCTGTAACTTCAAAAACTTCAGTAACAGCATTCACACGGCAGTGAGGCCCGGCCTTTGCACACGTGTGCGCGTGTGTGAGGACACTTGTGTCTGCGTCCCTAAAGAACTCTTCATTTTGAAGGTCATCACTACGATTATAAGACAAAAACGTTGCTTGCTTGAGCCACGAAACACAGGACACTGAATGAACAATAAACCACGATTTCGCTAAACGCTGCACTCTGATCTGGGGTCCTCATGTTTCCGGGTCTAGTCAGATGGTGGCTTTATTTGAAATATAAATATTTACAGATTCCTTTGCAGCCACTTTAGGTGGAGACGACTGATCTTAACGTACAAAAGAAACCACTGGCAAGGTCTTTGAAGCCACAGCGCCACCCCTGTCTGCCTAGGAAAGTGCTGGAATGCTACGTAATGGCTGATCTTTCCTCCTCAGCTGCTCATCCGATGGGGTATCAGCAAGCCTGGGGACTGGCCCAAAAATTAGAGGGTGCTGTGCCAGGGATGCCAATGAGCCCTGTTCTAGTTCACTGTGTGACACCGGTCAGTCGAGGGGCATTGTTTCTACACATCTGAAACCACAGTTTCACGGGGCATGGCTAGAACAGCACTTTCCCGATTTGTTGTTCACAGCTGCCGATTTCCAGCTTAAAAACTCCTTAAGATCAGACTTTAGACGTGCAGGAACTGCATCAGTGCCTCTGAATGCCTCGAGTGAGTTCCTCTGTGAGACCTGCCTGCTTTTCCCCGGTGGGACCTAGGGGCAGAGCGCGAGGATGACAGGCGTCAGTCAGAGAGCGTGAGGCCCATTCTATCCAGGAGGAGGTGACAGTTTGGACAGTTTATGGGGGGGAGGCAGCCCGTCCCTAGGGGGGCCAGCTGGCAAGTGGCACTGTGGAAGGGGAGAGAGAGAGAGAGAGAGAGAGAGAGAGAGAGAAGGCGAGAAAATCGAAAGAGCTCAGAGAAAACAGTAGCAGATGGGGTGAGCGCCGGCAGGGGGGATCGAGCGTTTGGCCCGTCAGGCATCTGCGCCCCCCGCCTCCCCTCCGAACAGCACCCGTCAGACACGCTCCCACTGGCACACCCACCCACACCGCGTCCGCCGACGACAGGTGCTCCTCACCCCAGACTCTGGACTCAGCACTGCCCTCTAGAGGAACAGATAAGCGATGCTGACCAGCACAGTTCAGGCCGGAGGCCCTTATCAGTTACTTGAAGGGGAGCCGCCGGTTGCCTAGCGACACAGGGGTGATCTGCGGCATGTACGAGAGAAGGAGACATGGGGGGGCGTAGCTGGATGGTGACGGGGTCGGCCTCTGATCCAGGCTGCCCGTTAGCGAGTGATCCCTGCAGCTAGAGGCCTGCCCAGCCACGGGTGATGACCCACGGGTGGTTTAAAATAGCATGCCAGGACCGCAGGCCTCTCTCGCCGTGACAGCGGGGTCAGCAGACTGTGAACGAGGTCCTCCGCGCTCGGCGTCTCTCGCTGACAGCAGTGCTGATGGGCTCGAGGAGGGTGATGTAATTCTCCGAGGTGTGACAGAGAGGTGGGGTGGGGGGGGGAGGGGGGTACAGCCATGTGAAACAGGCCCCAATACCTGCACATAGGCAACAGTAAGCTCAAGATCCTACTGCCCTCTAGTGGCTGCACTGAGAACTTACAACAGGCCATGCTGTGACAGTATTTCCATCCATTTTCTAAGATCCTATTCTGGGTTCTGGGGGGGATAGGAGCCTGTCCTGGAGCTTACGGGCACAAGGCAGGGAACAGCCCAGGATGGGGGGCCAGCCCATCGCAGGGCACACTCACACACCATTCGCTCACACATGCACATCTATGGGTAATTTAGCAGCTCCTATTAAAACCTCAGCACCTAGAGGAAAGCCCACAACATGGGGAGAACATCCAATCTTCACACGGAACCCAGGTCCCAGAGGTATAAGGCAACAGTGCTAACCACTGCATCGCCATGCTGCCTCGTAACAGTATTTCTGAGCTTAAAATAGGCACTCAGTGGACACATTATGACTGAAGGTGGTTGTTGGTTGAAAATTGTGAATATCACTCCCCTCCTAATACATTAAATACATTAAAATAATCAATTACTCAATTAATTGAATCAATCAAAAATCCAGGCTGGTGAACATTTCTGTACTGATCAGTGAGTGGGTTTGGGGGTAATGTGACACAGGATTGGGTGATTTGGTCACCTGAGAGACAATGATTTGCACCCAGCCATGTGACAGGAAGTATCTGCTCCCTGTTGCTCTGTCTGCTTCCTGCCATCAATAGCTTAACCACTTTGTCTTTTTAGGAGATATACACTGAAAAGTACAGGGAAAAAGAAAAAAAAATAGAAAAGTAGCATTACTGATCCCGAGAGACCGGCTATTTTCAATGCATATTTTGTTTTATTAAGATTTTTCACAGAATACCACATTTGATGACTTGATAATGTTGGATTATTTATAACTGGAGATGATCTCCCGCATATGTTCAGTTCATTCTGTGATGTTCCTAGACTCTCAACAAGCTTTTATTTTTTCTTGCATAAAACCTGGAGAAGCAGCTGAACTAAAGCAGATGAATGGTTGAATTGATGTATAAAATCTTCAGTTGAGTACCACTTTAGTCCAGCTTTACATTGACCATCTGTTGGATTTAAATGCTTTTCTTTGGCTAGGGTTAGAATATCTTCCTTTTTTTGGGTTGCTGATTGCCATCTTTCTTGGGGTACTCCCCAGCTTCAAACCGAAAACAGGAAATGCCCACTCTGTATTTGTCTCTCTTTTCATGTTTCATTTCCAGCACGAAAATAAATATTACACAAATCTTCTATCTGGGCAGGTAAACCACCACAGCACTGGTTCCCCCTGCAGGTGAGGGCAGAACTCTGCACAACCAAAAATACAGCTAGATGCTCCACCCCTCGACCCCGACAGGTCACGCAGGGCTGCCTGGATGAACATTTCTATCATGTGGTAGAAATGCAGCGGAGTGGTCAACACCCCCTGGCTGTTGTCAATGGTGGTGTGACATCTATTTCCATGACAACATCACAGGCTTGAAAAGTTTTTTTTCGTTAGTTTTTTCCACGGGATTTTCTGAAAGCGTCACCTCCGAGCTGAAACAAATTTTTACCCCAGGGGAGCTAATTCTCCAACACTGAACCATGCTAAAAAGATCAACTCCAACAGTATCCTGTCCACTTTTCATGTATAATATACTGATGAAATTTTACTTTGAAAATATTTCCTAAGCCACATTTGCTCATATTGCTTCTGTCTAAAACAAGTGCCAGAAGGAGCTGAGACTCATCAGTGGGTACTTCAAAGCCCCGAGCGCAAGCCCACAACCCAGCTGTTTTTCTCTCCTGTTGACACCCCTTGATGTTTGCAGAACAGAGTTATAGTGTATATTTTTCATTTCTGAATTTGAGCCAAAGTTGCATTTCAGACTGAAAGAATTGTTCTGTTACAGTTTTATGAATGGAATCAGCTGGTTTAAACTGGCTTTCTGAGACAAGCTTTCATACATTACGAGATGAGGCCTTCTGAGGACACGCAGGGGACATCTGTCACCAAACACTAACGAAGAATCAAAACAGCAAAATGGCTATTAAACACAGGGCCTTAGGCTCCAGTAGGAGTTACCGGTACCTGGTGCATTTGACTCCAGAGCATTGACTTCAGGCAAAGGAGAATAGTGTTTTTCCAAGCACAGGCTGTAAATGAACCCCTCTTTTGCGTCTTCATGGTGTCTCTTCTTTGTACACTTGAGTTCCTCTTTCAGAACTTTATGATTAAAAATAGAAAAATAGGGTCTCAAAACAACGTGCCAGCTGGGTCCAGGGCATTGTTTTGTTTTTGCGGGTGATTCCTTCCTTTCTGTGTTTATGACTGTTTGGGTTTTGTGCAGTACCACACACTAGCCCAGGGGGGAGAGGATGGAGCTGGAAGCCCCAGAGAAGGATGGCTTCATACAGTGTAGGCCTATAAGGCTGCAGTATACTGGAGTATAGTAAGAAGTGATGTAGCAATCTCTGATTCTAGGTTTACAGCGAAGTTATCACTGATTAATATCATAACAGTTCTATATTATCACAGCTAGCAGCTGTCTTATTAGTAAAATCTTACTAAGCTCTTATTAGTTCTTATTCACACTTTCCTCTTTCATTCAAGGGCTGATAAATGCAATAGCAAAGAAGGTTTTTGTGCTTTTACAATCATCCATCCATCCATGCATCCATCCATATTTTATACCCACTTGTCTTATGCAGAGTTGTGCGGATCCGGAGTCTATTCCGTTGGTTACAGGATTTTACAATCACTTTTTGTAAGACTTTTTAAGCCTCTAAGTGGGCAGTGAAAAGACTTCAGGGGCAGGTGGGTTCCTCTTTGGTAAAAACCTGCCCATTTGGGGGGGGGGTCGGGTCCCCATCAGTTCATTTTATGTGATTGGCAATGATAAAAAAAAAAAGGGGTCACTCAGTAAAATATACCGACTGGGGGTCTCCTTCGGTAAAATTTTATCTAGAAAAGGCACTAGGGACCTCCAACAGGAGGAACTTTCAATCGTTCAGGGAAAAGGGGCAGGTCCTTGTAAGGTATTGTTACTACAGTCAGACTGAGAATATTTAAAAGTCAGTGCTTATGCTCTGAAAACCTGAAAGTTTGCAAACTTTTAAAGTGCCTGGTGCCTGGCCATTCATCCCTTAAACAGTTGTCCAGGGTGTGAGAGGGTGGTGGCGCTGATGTCCAAGACTACAGGGTTCAAACCTCAATTTCTCATGATATGAATGACTATAGCAAAGCCACGCAGATAGCATGAAACTTAAACATATATTCATAGTGTGTTTCCTCCTCTATTTTGAGTATCATTACAGAGACGCTTGACCAATCTCTTTCCAAGGAAGGTTCCGGGTGGGGGGTGGATGTGATGATGGGCAGTGCCCCCTGTGACAACATGCATGCCCTTCCCTGTGGCCCCTAATTATACTACTTGGGTCTGAAGTAATTGTATTATTATTATTATTATAATTATTATTATTATTTACATTTATCTATATGGTCTAAACTTTTGTGTGCTGGGACCAGGCGAGACGCAAACGTAAGCACATTTTCTTGACGGACTCCCGACTCCCAGCCCGGTGGTCGAGTAGCTTACGCTGGTGAAAAGCGGAGCTAACCACCGCGCAATGATCAAGCTTGTGAACAAGCGAGACATATTTGTAAAAACTGGGAAATGTGACTGCAAAGCATTTCATAAATAACAGTTTAAGAATTGTCTTTTCAGTAATGCAGGTAATCTAGTCTAAGTAATGCTTGGAGAACAGTTGTCCCACAACGGGACAACTGACCACAGAAGTGACAAATAACGCAGCTAGCCAGGGCAAGCATCGGAAATTAAAAATAAATTACTCAGAAAGCGCTAACCATTGCCCAGCGCTCGCTTCGTCCTTCGTCACCACCAAAACCGCACGAAAAGATGTTATATATCACTAAGGAGTTCGAAACAAATGACGAATCTATCAAGTAAATGTCCAGGTGTGAATGACAGTGTGTAATCAAACATGACTAATCTGTAGTGACATAAATGTCGCACATGGACCTTAAAACACGGGTCCTTAATGTAGCCCCCTGCTTCCCCCGACAGATGAGATACACTGGGCAGGAAAAGCCGTCCGAGCGTCTGCAAACTGTAGTACCGACGTGGGCGCGATGTTTCACCAACAACCTGCGGATTATTAGTGCAAACACGGAGAGAAAGTCTACACATTTACCGTGATGTTATGCAAACTAATTTACGAGCAGACTGCACGGAGTATCAGGAAGTATGGCAGCGGTAACTCTGCAGAAAGTTGACTGTCAAGTTCCTCTTTTTGTAAGGTGGTAGATCACCCTAGTCCTCTGCCACTGCACTTTTAATAGCAGGATATAAAGTAAAACAGCCGGGAAACAGCTGGGAAACAGCCGGGGAAGCACCACAACCGTCTTTGATGGGTGAGAGACGTATACAAATGTTCAATTTCTTATAATTCCTGTTTTTTTTTTCGTATGTTTAAGGCACTAAAGATGTAAGTTAACGGCACTTTGCGCTGGTCCCACCCACATGGGTATTAACTGTACCTAGTAACGGCTTTGACCTGCTTGGTTGGTTCTTTCTATTTAAGTTATTACATTTAATGTCTTTGTTTATGCCATTGGTTTATCGGTATATATGCCATTGATGTTAGTATGTCACTTCTTTGGCACCCTAACCGGTACTTAAACATGAGTATAATTAAACACGTTTGACGCTATGCGGGTGTTTTTCTACAAGAGAAACTATAGACTTTCGATACATTAATGCATTCAGGGACAACTAGTCTTATGGGGGTATTAAACCTCCTGGAATAGCGGTGCAAACCCAAACCACGGCGGGGGATTCTTAATAGCCTAATGAATGAAGGTGCGCCTGCCTGATAAAACGCTTTATATCACGATTCAAGGGCGTAGGCTTGATTTAAACATCGACAGGAACAAAATCAGCCCGAAGCCCCACCTAAACACACACCGTACCCAAATAAATATGCTGGCTTTTGTGAAGGATATCACAAATAAATACATAGACCTCAGCTAGACCTCTGTCCTGAGTCTTATCTTTAGCCCAAATGCAAAAGAATCACAAAGAAATTTATTCTCGACTTCACACCTAGAAGGAAAATGTCAAATTTCACTGCTACACGACTGAAATACCAAGATCCCTGACTAAAACCGAATAACACTCTAGACAGGCCAAAGCCCAATCTGTTTCTACTGTTAACACAATACGAAGAAATAGCTTACAGTTTCGAAGCCTTCACCATAAAGTGTACTGTGAGAATAAGCTTAGCAATGGCGATTGTAGACCATTTCAACTGCGGGGGCCAGTTGTCCTGTTGCTGGGGGGCAAATGTGTATTACTCACACTTGATTCCCAGCGTTAAGGAGCAAAAGACAATTTAGAAAACTGATGTTATTTATGTAATGCGTTACAGTCATTCTACAGTTGTTCTTCAGTTTTTAGAGATATGTAACTCTGATTTCTTGTTTTGACTGTGGATTCAGCTCGATTATTTTTTTCATGTCATTAACTTTTCACCAACTGATGTTGTCACGGGCACTGCCCCCCCCAGAACACTCAGCAAGATTGTAGTACAGAGACACCTTATACATTATTAATGTCTGTGATTGGTTGGTGCCCCCATCCTGGGTTATTCCCTGCCTTGCTTCTGGGATAGGCCCCGCCCCCTTGTGACCCTGCTTAGGACTAGTGGGTACAGAAAAAAGATGGACGGGATGTATTGTCTGCAATGGGTTGGTGGATTGTTCCCTGCCTTGTACTTGGATAGACTCTGGATCCTCACAACCCTGCACACAACTAGCAAGTAATGGAAATGGGTGGATGGATGGATATATGTATTGTGCTCAGGAACAAGAAATGCAAAAATGTTGCATTCTGGGAATATGCCCTACACTAGGGAGTTAAGACATTTAGATTGGCCAAATGCAGTTGTATGTGGTTTTTGGAGCCAAAAATGGGTCATCAGACCATGCTCCAGTATCAGTTTGCAAGCGCACAGAAAAAGGTGTGTTAGTTAGTACGCATAGCTCCCCCCAGAGCTCAGCAACATGTGGCTTGTGACATTTTGAAGCTGTCGTGCCACAGGCTTCTGGAGGATTGTATTGCATGTTTAAGCCGACCAGCCTGGCCAGCTCTCTATCTGATCATTCTAGAAAGAATAACTAGATTTCAGTTTCGGTACTGAAGTGAACTTCCAGAAAGATGGGAAGGCTTCAAACCGCGCCGGACCCGAGGATACAACCGTTGGCCTCCGGAGATTTCAGTGTGCATTTTTTTTTTTAAGAGGAGGAAGTGTGAGTTGTTCCTTACGCAGAATTCGTCTGTGTAATCTTACCAAAATGCTGCTCCACATTTCCTGGCTGTATCCTAAAAATACCCCCAGCCTGACAGCAAGCATCCTGCAAAATGAAAGAGACAGGCAGGCATATCGCGTAAATCTGCATACTAAATGTGTCATGCTTACCAGACGTCGAGCTTGTGTGCTTCTGTGGTGTCTTGCCCACTGACCACAGGGCATTCGGGTTGTACAATTAAAGTAATAACAACATTAAATATATTGTTATGACTATGAGAGCCATAGTTGTGGATTTTATTTATTAAATGTGTTCTTTTAGCTTAACTGATGAGGCTGGCTCAAGAAAAGAATTTCCGGAGTTCATGGAGTGTTTAACTTCTTATTAATTATGTGTTAAGTCTTTTAAAAATTGTCTCTAATAATTAATAACACTGGTTCATCAATAGTGCAACTAGAGACCAATTGTCTGCCAACTATCGGCATTGGCTGATACAGCAACAATCAGCCATAAGCCAATGGTTAAAAATGGTTTAAAAATCACCATGATATTTCCCAACAAATCTGATTGCTCACCTTTAGGGGGGACAGTGAAGAATATGAAGAGTTTCTGAAAAATCATTCAAGTGCCATATAACGATAGTCCGTGGGTAACGCAAGTGTTTGATAGCAGAAGAAAATTCAGGCCACACAGTGCGAAATCAAAAGATATTACTTGGAGAATTATACATTACTTGGAGTTTATCACAGAATTACTAGGAGTTTATCACACTTAATGATCAGCCCTTCTCTGTTATAAATATATAAGATGCATACAGTTATAAAATATAGTGCTCTTTCTTAACAAAAAAACTTCTTCATATTGTTTGGGTGGTAATTTATTTATTTTTCCATTTATTTGGGTGGGCGGCACGTTGGCCAGGGTTCCCTGTATGTGGTGTTTGTATGTTCTCCTTGTTGTCGTGGGGTTTCTTCTGGGTTCTTGTGCCATGTGATGGACTGGCGTCCCGTCCAGGGTGTCCCCTGCCTTATGCCCTGTGATGGACTGGCGTCCTGTCCAGGGTGTCCCCCTGCCTCATGCCCTGTGATGGACTGGCGTCCCGTCCAGGGTGTCCCCTGCCTCGTGCCCTGTGATGGACTGGCGTCCTGTCCAGGGTGTCTCCTGCCTCGTGCCCTGTGATGGACTGGCGTCCTGTCCAGGGTGTCTCCTGCCTTATGCCCTGTGATGGGCTGGCGTCCCGTCCAGGGTGTCCCCTGCCTTATGCCCTGTGATGGACTGGCGTCCTGTCCAGGGTGTCCCCTGCCTTATGCCCTGTGACGGACTGGCATCCCGTCCAGGGTGTCCCCCTGCCTCGTGCCCTGTGATGGACTGGCATCCCGTCCAGGGTGTCCCCCTGCCTCGCGCCCTGTGATGGACCGGCATCCCATCCAGGGTGTCCCCTGCCTCGTGCCCTGTGATGGACTGGCATCCCATCCAGGGTGTCCCCTGCCTTATGCTTCCTGGGATAGACTCTGATTCGGAGGTCTATGGGAGGCTGCCACAGTGATTAGCACTGCTGCCTCACACTTCTGGGCCCAGGGTTTGAGTCTCCATGTGTGTTGCATGCTCTCCCTGTATTGTTGTGGGGTTTCCACTGGGTATTCTGGTTTCCCTCCACAGCCCAAAAACAGGCTGAGGTAAATTGAAGTTAACGAAATGCCATAGCTGTGCATATGTGAGTGGGTGGTGTGAGTGTGCCCTGCAATGGGTTGGTCCCCCATCCTGGGATATTCCCTGCCTTGAGCCTGTAAGGTTTGTAACCCTGAATAGGACAGGCAGCTACAGAAGGTAGCATTGCTATATTAACTTATTTGGGTGCAGTGTGCCTTTAAACCTATTTAAGCAGAACCTTCCAAACAATCTGTATCGGTGTCAGGTATCAGCTAGAAATGTCTTTATTACCAGAAGGAGCAATTAATATTTCTAAACTTCTTAATGATTATTATTGATCAGCCAATCACATGGTGGCAACTCAATGCATTTAGGCATGTTGAGCTTCAGAATGGGGACTTTGAACGTGGCATGATTGTTGGTGCCAGAAATTGGACAATAGAAGATTGGAAAAATGTTGCCTGGTCTGATGAGTCTCGATTTCTGCTGCGACATTCGGATGGT
>JAODKN010000079.1:14479143-14499798 GCA_026774425.1 Petrocephalus zakoni
GAAGATAGGCGCCAGCTATGCTACTATAAAAGCAAGTCTTTGATTGGTAGCTGGAAGACAGCCACCAACTATGCTACTCTTAAGGCATGTCTGTGATTGTTAGCAAGTGCTGGAAATACTGCCAGCAATTTCAACCACTGCCATTACTATTAAATTACAATTACCTCCTACAGTGACTGGTATGGATAGATGCAATTACTGAATTATAGTCTAATTTTTTACTGTGATCTTGAAAATTCCCAGTTACAGTCAGGTCTGGCTGATATCCCCATGTGACCCCCATGTTTCCATATTCCATCACTTATTTAACGGTGCGACGTGACTCATAATGATGCAATCCACACCTGATCGAAGGACAAGGTACAGGTCTGTTGTGCTCATCTAATTATACTCATCGATGGTGAGAAATTAATATTTCCCATGACTGGGCATCTAAAGAAACAAACAGAACAGAATACAATAAGTCATTGCTGGGCAAAAGCAGAGTGAGAGAGTTAGAGGAAAGAAAACTAGAAGTAGGACTATGGCTTTTAAATGGTCTTACAATAAAGTGCAGTAATGAGACCCACACAAAGAGAAGTAATAGAAATATAAATCACTTGTTGTACCCAATCCCAGCCCTCAAAGAAAGGTAACAGTGAACCTGCAGAAATACTTATAATACTGTAAAAACAAAATACGGGTATACACCAGAGCTTAACATTTAACAGAAATGCATATTGAAAGGGAAAAAAATACTAATACAAGATTAAAATTAATTTATAGTAACACACAGAAATAAGGAATCAAATACAGCAACTCTTTAGTATTAACAGACAACTGTTTAATATTCTAAAACAGCTTAATTTTTTTAAAAAGAATTAAACAGATAGGAAACCGTCTCATGGCCAGACAAAGTCTGCATGTAAATGTTTATATAACTCTATTAACGAAAGCATATCTGTAACCATCCCAGGCGGCTCAGTACAGAAGAGGGCAGCTCTAACCCAGTTGTAGGGAGTTCCATCCCTAAAGATGTGTGTGGCTCACATTCAAAGTTTCTGGTCAAACACAGATACTGAAGAATAACGAGATAATGATGTAATACTTTGTCGCTATGGAGATCATGCTGTAAAAAGTACACACACACACACACACACACACGCACACACATACACACATATATATATATATATATATATGTGTGTGAAATAGAAACATCTTGATGTAGGAGGTGTCTCTGGGGTGCAAAAAATCCATTTACTGAGAGTTAGTCAGAAGCACTGCTTAATTATACAGTTAAAAGCCAGAACACAAGATAGGAGCATTTCAGAAACTTTTTTTTTTACATGAAACGAAACACTGACAACTTCAGGACATGGGATGGCTACCCATTGCCTTTGGTGTCAGCCATGGCTGCCCATTGCCTTTGATGTCAACTCCAGCGTTTCAGGCACTGGCACAAACCACAGGATTTAAGAACAAACTGGGTGTGTGTGTGTGTGTGTGTGGGGGGGGGTGTACCATTATGATGTCATTCTCATGATATCACGGTTGCTGTAGAATCTTGATGGTTAATTGAAGTTGTAGCTAAACTATAAAACAGCTCTTTCATTTTTGCCATGACCGGATACAAGCCAAAAGTTGAGAGAAAAATAATTCAGACTCTGGAGTACAAAAAACCAAATGTAATTACAGCGTTTAAGTTCTTGTGTTACTTATTTAGAAAAACAATGCAAACTGCTCCACATTTTATCATTTTAATGCTGGTATTATTCCTAGCGTACGTTGTTAACTGTATCAAATTTAAGTCCTCTGAACAGAATGTACTGAGTTTACTTTGCTTTAAAGATGGTACATTTATCAAACAGCCATAGGGAAATGGATTTCCCAGCCTGGTACTGAAAAGAAAAATATTTTTCAGGAAATTAAAATTTAGGTTTTATATGCATCACAATTGTAACAAAGTAGAGACTAATCATTTCAAAGCTCATTCACTTTCTAAAGAATCACGTTCTTTGAACAGAAGATTTACATTTAACTTTATTACTAATAACAATATGGTTAATCTTACAGTAAATTTTACCTTGCAAAGTTAACTAAAACTGCTATACTAAATGTTTAAACTGTATGCAATAAATCATATTAACCATTATAGATTAGTAGCTATAGTACAAATAATTCAGGATTAAAGTATAATACAACATATAGTTTGCAGATAAATTAGAGATTGCATTCTCTTTGGAATATTAAGAAATAGCAAATCACAGTTTGATAATTTAGTGTATGCAATTTTTCTGAAAAAAGTAAAAATATTTTCTTTTATTTTCTAACAGAATTCAATTTGTTTCCAAAATAACTAGCTGAAAGGATCAAATACTAATAGATACTAACAAAACTGTGACATTTATTACTGTTTATTAATGTAAACTTCCATTGCTTTGGGTTGAAATCCTGGTATACAAAAACATTTTACAGATGGAAGCACATGTATATTTTGCACAGCACACTGAAGTGTAATTCTGGAGATAAGTTCATATTATAAATAATCTCATTTGTGCTAATAAATTTCTGTACATTCGATCAAGTAAAAGTACAGAATAAATGTTTCAAAATCTGTGACTGTCCCACAGAGGAACAAAGGCTTTAATTAAAGGTGGAAGTTGTACTATCAGATAACAAAATCCGTAATCTTGCTGTTTTTCAAGCATCTAAATAGATTACTCTGCTACAAGCAACATATTATTTCAATTAATGTACATTTTGACTGCACAAATAGAGAGGGAATTTCTGGAACCAATATAGCATTGGGAAAAACTGTACCATAGACTAAAGTCAAAGTAAGTTCTTGCACCGCATTGGAAATAAACAAATTAAAAACAGAAATCAAATAAGGTAAAGAACAAAATACTACAAACAGAAAAGGATAACTCACATTTTGATCAAGGAAACATTTCACTTAGCCTACTTTTGTGCATTAATTAATGTTAAAGCTACACAATGTGTGTAGTTCAACATCAAAACAAATAAACAGTTAATTGTTTTTGGAAATGATGCATTACTCATTTACCTTCAAGACTGTTAATTTAATGTTTTACACAGAAACAAATACATCTAATAATAGGCACAAGGTGCTTGTCATGAACCTATCAAGTACTGTGCTGACTAATAAGATCAACTTTTTTTAGATTTTTAAATTTACAAACATTTACAAACTATGTAAAAGTTGCAGCCCAATGGACACTTTGTAAATGCTTACTTTTATAAACATACTCTTAATGTCATTAGATCCACATTAGAATGAGAAAATATAAAAATACCAAGTACAGTAATTGAGAATTCCCAAATCTTAATGCATAACTGTACACTATAGCTATAGCTACACAAAAAATAATTAAGCATATGAACACTTTACAATCTGCAGAATCTGTTTTGGCTGTAAAAAAATTAAAACCTTAAGTTGAAACATCCAAGAAAACTATTTCTTAAAAACACCTTATACCATTTGTTTGAATTGGGTATATACTGTAAAGTGATGGATAACAACTAAAAAAATACTATACAACATAAGAAACACAAAATGCTCTCACACAATTACAGTCTTTTAAACTCAGCTCAATACAGACCCAGCACAAATAACAAACAACCATCGACAAACAGTTTTCAACTAAAATCCCTTCGAAAACGTTTTTCATATACCCAATCTGCAAATCAATTTTGTAATCACAAATAACGAGTGTGATGTGTGGGAAAACACCATACGCAAACGACGGCTGCAAATTAACAGACGCTAACAGCACTAGATGGAATCGATTTGCGCTTAAAAACTAAACAGTCGTTTCCATGTAATGCGGATTAAACACATCACCATACTTGCAAATCATTCTCAGATATATTCAGATTCAAACACTAACCAAATTGTTTTAATAACGAATAACAATACACAGGTCTTGGCACATGCAGTTACACAGCCACGACTGGTATCGACAGATTAGATGAGTTAAACAGCGATTAGAGATGTTAACTAATTTAACTATAACTGGCCGCCCATAGCGGCGGCCAGTTTAAGAGCTCCTGTAGCTTTAAGATGCCAAACTTCAGATTCCCACGTGAAACTAACATCGGCAGCATTTATAAAACGTAGAGATCAAAACCCACCGACTAATTACCCCGGGATGAAACTTTTGCCCGGTGCCGTTATTTGGTCTCTGAACGCCGCAGTCGGTATTAAACCGGTGGATGGATGGGCGACAGCAGGGCAATGTGCTGCGGGAGCAGGGCACATGTTTGTCCCGCTCTCTGCACTCCCCAGCGCCGATCAGCACAAAACAAGCAATCGCTGACCTTTGAATCAATGCAAATCGATGCGGGTTTCCCCCAGATCACTTAAAGGAGAGGGGGGGGACACCGTGGAACGCGATCACGCTACTGATGCAACTGATATGCAATAAACAAAATAATGACTAACCACCGAGCAAAAGGACCGACCTTAAGCGTTTCTGAAAATATCACGTGGAGTGAAACATAACTGTGTATGATAAATACAATAAATACAGGGGCATCCGGCACAATAAAGCATCACAACACTTTCACACCAAGTCTTAAGTGGGATATTGATAATGTCTAGACCAACTATTTATGTATTAAAAAAAACTTCATAGGACATTATTCTTTATTGCAACGTGACCGTATCAATAAAAAAACATGACTTTGTTTCGCTCCCTTGGCAGAAAGTCAAAATCACATACAGTTTGAACAGGGAACTTAGATGGACCCATCTCTAAGCAAATGTTTAGCATAGCCTAATTAGTCTGCCTTCAGTACTCCCTCCATTTTGGTTGTTTGTGGTATTGACAAGCAACTTCACTTACTCGTTACTAATCTGTTTTAGCACACTGCGTCCCGCAATCCCCTGATGCACTATAAAGACATTTAAAGCAAAACTTCTCACAAATAGTACCATTTTCAAGGAGACGAATAAATGACAATATATGCACGCTTTATAATTTATGTTAAAACGCAGCCAGACACATGCCAACTTACTTCAATCGATAACCGCACGAACATGCAGCGTTTCCATGCACATATATGTCGAAATTGGCATGGCATGCACGCAGAATGCTTTTTAAAACATTTTCCAAAATAATTTCTGTTACTTTTCTTTCCCGTCGGATGTCCTCGCAACACTGTTGTTATTATATTCAGAAAAAACTTGCGCCAACTATCTTTCCAAAACTTTTTTGTAACTTTCCAGTATACCACTAATTTACCCTGAGGACTGACAATAATTTGCATGCACTCTGATAAGAGACAGACTAATAACAAAATTTATAATTTTTTTCTCTCTTATTCACGTCTTCCTTTGGCTTTCTCTGAGGTCCCAAACAGGGGGCTGATTAACACAAACTTTTTCCCTTGCTCACCCCTCTCCCATAATTTGAATAACCCCGATATTTTAATTTAAGTAGGAAGTAACAATTTACTTAATTTACGTCAAACTCACCACAGGAGCCTTAACATCCTTTCCACGGTATTTTTCTTGACTTTCAACTATTTTCCGAATTTTTAATAATTTTTTTCTCATATTTTTTGCTGGACGCTGCGGGCCTGAAAATTGTTTGCTTTCCCCTCTTTCCAGCAGCCATTGTGTATGCGCTGCGGTGCAACTAAACGCAAGCCTTGACCACGCCCATCCAAAGCCCCTCCCAGTTCTCATTGCCGATTCGCTTCGCGCCATGCCACTCTCGTATTTTCCAGTTTCTATTGGTCGAGACCTTGTATGCTCATTTTTATGACTCGCTGGCTGTACTGTCAATCGCAAAGTGTTTTCTTTACTCGTATCTGCAACAAAGGGCGGGCTTTAGCTGCCAATATGGCATTCCCATTGGTTATCTCTGGTGCCAGTAGATTTATGACCGTCGGTCGTGTTTCTGCTTTGTGAGCTGATTGGCCAGACGCGCCGTCAGTCAGTCGGGGGGCGGCCTTGTTTGTTTGGTTGTGCGATGTTGGTAAATGACGTCTCGGCTGGCAACGTGAGTTCGCAGGATTGCGGCGAGCGAGAAATGTGAGTGTGCCCCGCGTTTGCCGCCTGTCCGCTGGCCGCCCGTCCGCATGCAAAGGTGTTAATGGGGGTGGGGGCTGCTGCGGCCCGTTTTGCAGACGGGGACTCGAACCCGCGGCTCGCGTGCCGGCGGTTCCCCACGTGAGCTTTGATCCTCGCGCGGTGCCTAGCTGCCACCCGCTACCCCGTGTTACGGCCGAGCTTTACTGTGATGTGCACCGGGTGGCAATGAAGGTCACCGGCGGGACCAGCTGTCCGAGTGGCAGTGGCTCATATACGGCGCCCCGGGGCTTTTAGGTTAAAATTAAATCGGTTCTGGTCCCTCCTCGCCTTTTACTACACGGCGAGTCGATCAGCCTGCAAGTTCGGCAATGCAACGGTCGCCCTGGGCTATTTAATTTTGCCAGGAGCGTGAAAGTGAAACTGCTCTTTGGGCAGATTCGGGGCATGCGTCTCCCAAAAGGGGACGCTACGCTAAAACATGTCAAATATTTTGTTTTTATGTTTGTGCATGATCAAGCTAATAAAGGAAATCTTTTTTTGGTTAAAAATATTGGTTTGCCTCTTTTTTGCTACTCCTCTTGAGGAAGATCGGACCTTTTATAAAAAGTTTTTATATTAACGATTATGTTGTGTAAGTTTATAACTGAAAATCAGCTGAGCTTATCTGAAGTTAAGTTTTAAAACGTGGTATTTAAAGGTGTTTGTTTGTTCTGTCAGAAACAAGGGTGAACAATTTAAAAACAGTTCCCTCGTGGAAACATGGGAAATGCCGTCATTTATCTGTATTTTGATTCATGAATGTGAAATGTTAATTATAATACATTATAAAAAAAAATCCCTTTTTAAATTCCAGGCATATCTGATGGTGTGAGGATGCCTTCAAATGTAAGCAAAGTTAGAAACCAGGATATCAATCCGTGCATTGAGGTAAATCTTTCATCACGAGTTCTGCACATTTTAACCACAAAATTCATGCTTTAAACTCTCCCTTTTTTGTCCTAAGGAAAGCGATAATTCAAGGAAGTGTTTAGATGCCAATAATTACAACAAGGAGAGGTGCTCGGCGTATTTCATAAAGTACAAAAACTGCAGAAAGTTCTGGGTAAGTACCTTACAGCAATACTTACCCCAAATAGCAAAGACCCCTCTGTCACCATCTGCATATAAAGTCTAAGTTGTCTAGTATTTCTATGTTCAGTTGTCCCTGCTAGTATACTGACGCTTTCCATACAAGTTTGAGCCGTCGTACCCGAGAAGTGTCGTGGCAGTCATGCAGCACCTCAGAACTTTACCTGCAAGTTTGGGGATCGTTAAACTGGATGGGGTGGACATCCAACCCGGCCCACATCCAGCCCGGCCTGTTCGTTACGTCGAAAGCCAAACCTATGTCCAACACAACGTTAAGCAGAAGCAAAAGTGAATGTTAAGGTTTTATGTAATTATCTATAATAATACTGTATTTGATGATGATAATAAACTATGTAACTGGTTTGTGTATTTACTATACTGTTTTTTTGATCGGTATTTTAAAGTATTGTCTTTTTACTTATTGAAAAGGAAAAAGCTGTAAAACAATATGCCACGGCGTGTAAGTAACACTCTGTGATGTTTCTAGAATGTCTCATATCTCACCCTGTGATGTTAGCACAGTGACTAAAGTGGCAAAGTGCTTGTTGAGAACATCAGCGTGACACATGTAAATCAAGTGCCGTAAAGTGCTTCTTGAATGAACGGCATGACCGACATGCTCCTGTGTTGATGTACAGCAGGCCGGGTTGGGTGCAGGGGGGGTTGCATATCCTTACCTAGCTTCCCGCCAGTCGCTGCGAAACATACTTCAGTTTCTCTGGGTCCCCCATGCAAGCAGGGAGTGGGACGGCCCCGTAGTGAGCGGCGAGCAGCCCTGTAGTGAGCGGCGAGCGGCGGGGCGGCCCTGTAGTGTGGGGCGGCCCT
The DNA here is from genome assembly GCA_026774425.1 of Petrocephalus zakoni. Taxonomy (NCBI): domain Eukaryota; kingdom Metazoa; phylum Chordata; class Actinopteri; order Osteoglossiformes; family Mormyridae; genus Petrocephalus; species Petrocephalus zakoni. Next base: position 14,487,140 of record JAODKN010000079.1, read on the forward strand.
GTAGTGAGCGGCAAGCAGTGGGGCGGCCCCGTAGTGAGCGGCGGGCGGCGGGGCGGCCCTGTAGTGAGCGGCGAGCGGCGGGGCGGCCCTGTAGTGAGCGGCGAGAGGCGGGGCGGCCCTGTAGTGAGTGGCGAGCGGCGGGGCGGCCCTGTAGTGAGCGGCGAGAGGCGGGGCGGCCCCGTAGTGAGCGGCGGGCGGCGGGACGGCCCCGTAGTGAGCGGCGGGCGGCGGGGCGGCCCCGTAGTGAGAGGCGAGCGGCGGGGCGGCCCCGTAGTGAGCGGCGAGCGGCGGGGCGGCCCCGTAGTGGGTTCCTCTGTTCTCCTTAATCCCCCACGCTCCTTTGCAGCACGGCGTAATGATGCAGCGGCGGAAGGAGGGTGTGAAGCCAGACATGCCCACACTGGAGGAGAGGGAGGAGATTCTGCAAACCAGGGGAGGGAAGCCTTACTGACAGGGGCCGGAGGCTGGCGATCTGCGTGCGAGGCCTGCTCCACGTACAGGACACTCTGTGTTTTGGTTTGTCATTTTAGGGCAGGGGCTATTTAGTCCTGTCCTGGGCTGAAAGGGGAGCCATCTCATGACCTTTTAAATGTGTAATTAAAGTAATGTGTGACTCAGCGGGTTTGGATGCTGTGGTTGCGACCGGAAGGTTCCCGGTTCAAGTCCCATGGTCAGGAGTGATGCCTTTGTGCCATTGATGCCATTGAGCCTTAACCGCCAATTGCTCCAGGGACTGACTGGCCTCTGCATTCTGAACTGTTTGTCGCTTTGGATAAAAGCGTCTCCTAAATAAATGTAAATTATATGTAAAGCTGTGGATTACTACAGTATGGATCAGCATCCCGAAAATGTGATACTTTGCAAATAATTCAGTTATGTAAATCTTATTGTTCTGGCACCCAAAGTGGGATGTTATGGACTGGTATGTTTTGGTGATTTTAGCGTAAAGGGGTGTAGGTAGGGGCACTGTTGCATTGTGGATGGCACATTCACATCACACCTCCAGGGCTGTGGACTTAGATAAAACTTTATTTATCCGGAGGGAAATTGTTGGCCCACAGCATCGCTCTCACCGGGCTTCAGCATACCCAGAAGAAGGGCTGTGATGTAATACAGGAACACAAGAGTGTAGTGACATTAGGAATCCAACCACAATAGAAGTAAAAAAAAAAAAAGACAGAAAAAGTAAAATGCAAGAACACAGAAAAAGGATGAAAAGATGAGGAACGTGACTGAGTGTGCATGTGCAAAGGGTGTACAAAGAGTAATGTGCTATATATATATATATAAATAAATAAGAACCAACAGCTATCTCCTCCCGTCAGAAGAGACAGGAGTTGTACAGTCTGATGGCCTCAGTGAGGAAGGATCCCCCATGTCGCTCGATGGAGCCCCTTAGTGATACGTCTCGCTTGCTGAAGGAGCTCGATAAGTGTTCAGGGTGCAGTGCAGAGGGTCTGAGCACTGTCCAGGATGCCAGCAAGATTGCACAGCATCCTTTCCTCGGCCAGAGTCGCCACAGAGTCCAGCTCCGCTCCCAGCACTGAGCCAGCCATCCTGATGGCCTTGCTAAGCCTGTTAGCATCGGTCGCCTTTACTCGGCTGCCCCGACACACTGCGGCGAGTGGGAAAACATCTGCAGCAATTTGTTAGGTACGCCGAATGACCGACAGCTCTTCCGGAAGTATAGCCAGCTCTGGCTTTTCTGTGCACCACTTGATGTTCCTGCCCATCCAGCTTGCTGTCCAGGCGCAGTCCCAGGTGCATCTTCCATTCCCTGAAATCCACCGCCAGTTCCCTTGTCTTTGAGATGTTGAGCTGCACGTGGTTCAGCTCACGCCACTCCACATCCCTGTACTCCGATTCCTTTTGTCGCTGATAACCGGCCAAGATATCTGAGTTCTGCAGGTATCCGAGTCGCATTATAAGTCAGAGGTGTTGAGCGTGAGCAGAAAGGAGTGATAATACAGCTCTCTCAGGCGCCCTTATGCTGCACATTAGTGTCTGCAGCTCGCTAGTTAGGTAGATCTTTATCCACGACATTGATGGCTTGCATCTCCCTGAGCTTATCTCCCTGTATGGCTGGTGTGATGGTATTAAAAACACTGGAGAAGTTGAAAACCATGACTCTCATACTGCTGCCTGACCCTTGCAGATATGTGTGAGCCCGGCGAAGCATGCAGATTATGGCATTTTCAGCACCCATGTGTGGCTGGTACGCGAACTGCAGAGGGTCCAGTGAGCTGTGCGCAAGCTGTGAGTCCCGCAGCCTGCATGCTCTTTGCAGGATGTGTAGGATTATTACTGGTGCTCTGGGTTCCTCCCAGGAGTTTTGGTGAGCTGGTGTTTCTGATTTGCCTGAAGTGTGTGTGTGTGTTTTTGTGTCCTGTGATGGACTAGCATCCCATCTAGGGTGTCCCCCTGCCTCGTGTCCTGTGATGGACTGTCCAGGGTGTCCCCCGCCTCGTGTCCTGTGATGGACTGGCATCCCATCCAGGGTGTCCCCTGCCTCGTGTCCTGTGATGTACTGGCATCCCATCCAGGGTGTCCCCCTGCCTCGTGTCCTGTGATGGACTGGCATCCCATCCAGGGTGTCCCCCTGCCTCGTGTCCTGTGATGGACTGGCATCCTGTCCAGGGTGTCCCCTGCCTCTTACCCGGTCCTACCTGGGCTAGGCTACAGGCTCATCTTGACTATGTACTAGATAGAAAGTTAAATGGATGAATGGATGGATTAATGGAGAAAAGAAAAATCATTAGTTTGCTGTAATCGCCAGCCCCTTTTGGGGCATTTCTCAATTACTCCTGATTACTCTGAGGTGCTAATTTAAGTGAATATATAACGAGAATTTCCTGCCATCTAAATATGAACGTTGTGCTTTTTGGTATAGTATAGAATGCCATTTTTCATTATGGCCAATGGAGAGTCATTGTGGTGGTGTGATGTAATACTGTAGTGCACATAGTGATACTATCTGGATGGTCAGAGTGGAAAAAAGACTAAAGTAGCACTTTTCCAAAATGTTTGAAACATGTGGCTGAATTTCTGCAATTTTGCCTTATAAAGACCGTTTGCTTCATCCCACGATAGTGGGCTGAAAGCTACTAAGATTGATTAAAATTATAATTTATTTAATTTTTGAAGATGTTCTAGAGAAATAATTACTGGAATGTTTTACGGAGATATCACCAAATGAACATCGTTTAAAATATACATTGTTACATAATGATAATGAACAGGTTTATGATCTCTGATAGGGTGGTCATTGAAGGTTTTTAATTAGCTTTTTAAATGAGAATTTAATGTGTTACACATAATGTTGCGGATATCGCATTCGATCGTGCAGGTACGGGAGTGGAATGTGAATTAGTACAAATCGTTCGTTTAATTAAGAGGCAGCAGTGTAACTCCGTAAATGTCTGTCAGTTCCTGTGATCCGGATTGCTGCGTCAGATACGGCGTTGCCCAGAGTTCATCTGAATCAGAAGAACTTAAGCGAAGGGCAGCCCACAGCCGGCCGTCACTGCAAATCATCGATACTGTTAAATCGAAACGAGACTGTATACCGTCGATTTCCAATCGCGACGATCGGGATTAAATACTTGCCACCTGTAGCGATTCATCGTCACTGTGGCTGGTTCGATCCCGTTAGATCCGACATTAACAGAAGCTGCAAGGTGGGCAGATTGAAACGCCGCCTTTCTATCATTTGGCAGCTGTTTATGTCATATTCGTATATATTTTTTCAAGCCAGTATTTACTGTCCAGGCACGGAGCTACGTAGTAAAATTGCGTATTTGATTCCATCCCCACCGAAGTAATTGCTACCGATCAGGCACCTGAAAAAAATCTGTTTTTTAATGAAATACACACATAGGCAATGTGTTCCCATACTTATCAAAGTCTAAGAATGTATAATGTTTTCTGGGAGGTCATAGTGACAATGGGCACACTTTTTTATTATAAGCTCTTAAACGTGCTTAGTTTCACCTATGAGTAAACACTCATAAGCCTTCATTGCTGCTTATTTTGCTCTGAACAGGAAGTGGTACTTCTGTCCTGGCACTTTCACAGGAAGTCCACGCTCATGATCCTGAAGTACACATGACTAGCTAACCTACTCACAACAAAGAAGGCCTCATCCATGTTTAATGGACTCTTAGGATCGCAAATGGCAGGCCACAGGGATTCTGTATGAAGGGGGGGCGCTTTACAACCCCTAATTACCTGGCACTGCTCGTCTGCATGGTGAAGCAGGAGTTCCCAACGGCATCTCATAAAACCACCAGGTACATGAAGCTGTGGCTAGATTTAAAAGCACAACCCCCTGTCATCAAGGTACAGCTACAGAACGGTTGGCAGTAACAACACTTTGCTGTAAATACAGTATGTATGTAAAATTGCTTATTGACAGAATAAGGTGGTACAGTGGGAATCAGTGCAGTCTCACAGCTCCAGGGTAAGGGGTTTGGTTCCCATATCTGGGTCTGTGTAGGTGACTTACTCTTGATACCCCCAGCTAGCTGGTTAGCAGAACATGCTGCTTCAGCATCGCCTAAATAAGGAACATGCTTATTTAAAGTTTAATGGAGTGACTGTTTGAGTGCATGGTTTGAGTGGCGATAAACAGCACTCAGTCCCAATACACACACTGTAGTGAATTGGCATCTCTCTGTCTCCTGAAGTAGGTGTGGTATGGTGGCTTGGTCACACCACTGTAGACCAAGGTTTGGGTCACCCTAGCTCTGTGTGGAGTTTGCATGTTCTCCCTGTGTCATTGTAGGGTGCCCTCTGAGTTCTGGCTACCATCTAAACACATGCGGAGGAGCTGCCAAATTGTCTATAGCTGTGAGAGGTGCTGGCATCTAGGGTTGCCACCTGTCCTAGTTTTCCCGGGATTGTCCCTTTTTTTGTGAAAATGTATATATAATTCAGAATTTCATAGTCATTTCAAATAAATCTTCACCTAGTTTCCTTCTAGTGCTAGTCTGTACTAGATGTACGAGATGGGTTATTATGGAAGAGGGATGGAGGTTCAAAAGACAAGTGGTTTTGGAGGATTGTCAGGGCACTGCCGTCCATCTCATTAACAAGATGCTAAACTCAAAAAAAAAACACTCAAAAATGAGGCTTTAGTATGAAATGTGCACCTTGTGTCCATGTATTAATAAAAATACTTAGAACATCCAATGCATCACCTGAATCAAGGTTACCAAACATGACCAATGTGTTGATGGGCGCTTTGGAAGCAAAGTCATCAGGACATTATGGATGCCTGAATACCTGATAACAGACCCAAGAAATCCTTTCAGATGGCTTACTTCTGGGCTTGGAAACTGCTGTGAAACTCAATTTGGATTAAGTAATGTAGGTTTAAGACCATGAACAATCAACTAAAAATGATCAGTAATATTCCTATTAAGAATATATCTGACTATATCTATAAATCCATAAACTCTATACTATGTAATGATCATTGGCATTGTTAGATCACTCTGGGTTATAGCCCCTAGTATTTTCACACTGCAAAGGGAGAAGGGCTAGTATTGCCAAAGCACAGTTAGGGAACAAAACACATACATATATGGGGATAAGGGAGAAAAACATGTTTTCTCCGTCACGGATGTAAGCTTAGCATCTACTTCAGTTTGTGTTGTCCAGAGACCACAGCAGAGCCAGCGCAGCCCGTGATGGTTATGATGGGCTGTTTCAGTCGGCTGAGCCGGGATCCACTGGAGAAAATGATGTGGGTGTCTGTGAAAGAGAGATTAACTTGAAAGAGATACTTATATGATCTTATATTCATCCATCCATCAATCCATTATCTGTACTAGATTGTTCTATTCAGGATTTCCGGGGGTCTGGAGCCTATTTCAGGGGCTATGGGCGCAAGGCAGGGAACAACCCTGGGCAGGATGATCATTAAAGTCTTGTGAAATGGCATTTTGGATATGGTAATATAATAATGTAGCGTATAATTTGTGTACTCGTAGTCCTGAAGGTGCGACGTGAGAAATGACTTATTTTGATAAAATGACTAGCTGATGATAAATTGTACTAGAGATATTTGACAATCATTGGCTAAATGCATTAGTTTCTTTGAACATTATATGTTTGTTGATAACTTGTGACTCAGAAAAAGACAAGCCCTAAGAAAACTTGACTTAGCCCCTGATCTTTTCAATAGCTAGAAGTGCCCCTGGTAATTATCTTTTCAGTATTACAGGTAATCTGCCAATAATGCAAATTTAGTTTAATTATGTACTGATTGAATCATGGCCATGATCATAGTAGATGGTTAGTAAAGACCATTTTTTTCCAAATGCGATTTGTTCCAAGCATACCGCAGAATGCTTTTAAATAAATTAGTAATAAAGGAAATATTCATTAATGGAATCAATGATTAAAAAAGGAAAAGACGGTGATTTCCTGGGCATTCTGGAAATGCACGTTTACATTACTAGGTGAATTCCAGTCCCTTACTCAAAAGTCCAACTGCCCTGACCATCTTGAAGATAGTTTTGACAAGATATCTTTACATGCCAGGGTCCCTAATGTTCTTTTTTGAATATTGCTTTATTTCGGTCGCTTAGATACTGGCATATTCATTCCTTTTCTCTTTGGATGGCCCCAAGAGAATTCCTTCGCTACTCGCATTCACCAGTTTCTTGATTAAGACCAAGGTTTTCCAACCTGTCTGGCTCTGCGTTTAATTGTTCCTCAACGTTACAGATGCATGCATGAGTAGGTGACAGTAGAGGTTTGACAGTCACTGTGGTGAGCTCTCCTGGAAGACCACCCTCACAACAAATCGTCGTACTTTTACATTATGGTTGTTATCCTCTGTTTGGCCATTAAAGATCAAAGCACTCTTTGATCATCCGGGTTCCAGCCTCGCTGATAACCTGAACATGACCTTATATCTTTCAAAACAACAGTAATTGGAAATGTGTGTAGGATCGTTGTGTGTTTACATACAGGGTTGTTGGAGTTAAGGTGCTGACTGTGTCAGGTTTAAAGTCCAGCATAGTGGCATTCTCCAAAACCAGCATTACAGCTCCTAAATTATCCCTTTTTTCACACGGTTACATAGTTCTGCTCCTTTGTTAGAATGCCCACAAGGCCATATCCAGAAGTTTAATTATTCCATCACACATTTTTGTGTACTGGTGAAAACTGTACACTGAAGAAGGCATCACGCCGAAATGCATCTGTGTTGAGTGAAGACTTATAATAAACTCATATTGAAGCAAAGTATGATCTGTTTTTGTTACACTGTTCTGGTGAAAAACTCAAGCACCTCACATGTCATAATAAGCTTTTAAGTTATCGACTTATAGTTCCCCGCCTATTTAAAACAAGCCCTTTATAAACATAACAATAGCCCCAAAAAACAAGCTTTCATCATCTTAAATTTTGTGTTCAGCTTACAATGCCTGTAGCTAGAGCTTAAACGTAGGAATCCTCACCAGGTTTTCATCTGCATTGCTGGTAAGCTGCTGTTTTAGAAGAGCATGCAAGCTACTCTTCTACAGATTTTTAAGACTGAAATATTGCTTAAACATGAATACTTTTGTTACTTAGTATATCAATACCATCTTACGGTGAGCTATTCTGTGCCTACTAATTTTGTGCTTACATTGGAAAGCCTCACAATATCGTCTTCCTCAGATAGCCAACAGAGGGCAGTGTTGCTGCACAAATCAGGCGCAGGCATTGTTCAAAAACTCAAATCCCTTCCCTCTTCTAAGGAAGAGTCTTCTTTCCTTTTGGTAAGACAGGCACATCGAGGACGCAAATGCTTAGTAGATTTTAATATGGCTGGGCTCCATCTTCACTAAGAACAATAGAGGAACATATAAAAAGGTTTCAAGGCGGGACACTGCTAGAAAGGGTCCACTGGCATTGCATGCCTTTTCCTGGGAGGCTGAGCTTCCTCTGGTTTCAGCCACAGAAGCTGATATCAGGCCTAGAATCCAATTACAGGAGTGAAAATCAGGTCCACTGTCCAAATACAGGAGCCAAACTCAGGTCCACTGTCCAATTACAAGAGCTAATATCTGGCCCACTGTCCAATTACAGAAAGCAAAATCAGGCCCACTGTCCAATTACAGGAGCCACAATCTGACCCACTGTCCAATTTTAGGAGCCAAAATCTGACCCACTGTCCAATTACAGGAGCTAATATCAGGCCCATCATTCAATTACGGGAGTAAATATCACGCCCACTGCCCAATTATAAGAGCTATACTGTCCGAAAACAGGAACTTAAATAGGCCCACTGTCTAATTACAGGAGCTTAATGGGCCACTGTCCAATGACACAAGTTTAAATCAGGTCCACTGTCCAACTGCAGAAGCTTAAATCAGGCCCACTGTCCAATTACAGCTCCTTGTAAACCAACTTAAATCTTCTAGACAAAGATTGCTACTTATTTAGTTGTTTAATGCAGACACACTTGGTGAGTATATAAAACGTAAAACCTTTTATTTAAGGGATAAGGTCAAGCATTAGCATAGCTGTTGAAAACAGCGACACTGCATAAAATTACCTATTGTATGTGAGAGTAATTAGCATGGTATCAGATGTTTTGGTGAGCGAGACGGGGTCTTCAGGATCGAGTGAATAAAAGTGAAACTATGCTATTAAAAGACAAATAAGCACATGCTTTGGATTCCAAGTCTGCATTTTATCACATAATCATAGCACCAACAAATTAACCGAAAAGGCACACTTTGACAATGTTGTAAAAAAAGTCACATCAATAATGCTTAAAAATTCAAAATATAATGCAGGATTAAGAAAACACTAGTGCACTCACTCTCATAACTGAGCGTAATGAATCTGGCTGCAAAAATAAAGCCATGCATTTAGTGTAAAGGTGCAGTAAAAATCGTCTGCCGCTCAGCACCCATGACTGTAGAGACGGTCGTGATTTCAGAAAGTACTCTCCCCTCTCTCCCCTCCAGCATCAATGGCCATAATCCAAGAGGACACAGAGCCTCTGGGTATCCTGAATACCTCGGACCAAGCATGACTTTACTAGCCCGTTTCTGCATGCTTTCGAGTCTTTCCGCCTGTTCGATAGCCAGGGAGTTGTGCCAAACAGGAACTGCACACTCCAGCCCTGGGAGCACACAGCACGTAGAGATGGATACCAATTCTGGGTCACAGACCCCAAATTTCTTCAGGCGATGCTGAGCAAAGAGTTTTCTATTAACTGAGGTCATCATGTGGTCCACTTGACTGTCCTATTGCAAGTTTGTGACCCCCCCCAGGACTTTGTTTCACAGACTTCCAGGATATTCTGGTCAATAATGAATGTTGGCAAGGCAGGTGGGTGTTTTATATGGGATCATCCACATACAGTACTGTGCAAAAGTCCTAGGCAAAGAAAATGATCTTCATGTTAGAGTAGAACTATGGTTTTTTTACTGTCAATGTGTCAGATTAGTTATTTCAAAACTTCTCCTAAAGTCACCCCAGTATTTTTAGTATTTTTTTACTCAACCATTAGTATGCTGGTATTTAGGGTATTCAATACCGCACTGAGTTATTAACTAATTAACTTGATTAATTAAGTGAGCTGGTGGTGAAAATTAATGAATACATGGAATGCCTGGTATGCCCCTGAGGAGAGGTTTGGGAGCTGAAGCAGTGTTCATCTAGCCACCTGGCAGGATATCAGTGACTTCTGGGAGAACAGCAGATAGCCCTTTTAGTATGTATTGTGTTAATTTTCATATGCTGTAATGATCAATTGCATTTTTGTTTGGAGCAAATACACAAATACTACGCATGAAAATAGCTTTAAACATTTCCTTTGACTGCTGCACAGCACTGTATTTCCAGTGGAAGACTATAGGCTCCACTACAATTCCTTGTGCAACTCCACACAAAGGGTATTCCCAATTAAAGAGAGAACAGCTCTGGTAGCACACCTTCTCATGGCAATCAGTCATAAAGCTACAGATCCATGGGATCAGGCCTGGTCTCAGTCCAAGGTCCAGGAGGCTCTGTGCTACCGTTGTGTGACCTCCAGCATCAAAGTCTGCAATTAATATGTACACTGAGCCTGGTACATCAAGCTGATTAGGTGGTATGTCAGCTGTGAAATGGCAAGTGATCCAGATTTGGCATAATGTCACTCAGGATCCAATGTGCAGCAATCTGATTGGATGGATGGATGGATAGATAGAGGGGTCCATCTTTGGAGGGATTGCATCTGGGCCAGGAGACCTGTGGCACGACAGTCTTCTATACAGATCCCACACTGTAATGGTGTTCAGAGAGGGGCGGCGGTGGCTGGAGAGACAGCAGAGCTGAACATTTGTTAATTGCATTAACATTTGTCACAAAGTCTGGGGGATTAAAAGAATTCCAAGTCCAAAGTCTGGGTATTAAGTATGAAGCAGGTCAGATGAGGCTATTAAATGCTCAGTGAGTTCATCCTGATATAGTGATAGGGGTGATGAATATACCAGACACAACAATAGCAGGTATGTGCTGTGGGAGTCTCAGGGGTCTCACGTTCCCCCACAGACATTCTCGGTGGATCCGGAACACCAATACAGGTTACTCAGACGTAAAAGGCAACACCTCCACCATGAGAAGAGGCTTGGCATTCAGAAAACAAAATGTGACCATCGGTAAGAAGTAATTCTGCATGTATGTGGGGAGGAAACCAAGTTTCTAAAATTGTAGTCACATCCACAACATTTTCTTTTTCAGGGTAGCCTGAAACTGAAACGAGATCTAGGGTCTGAAATAAAAAAAAGTTGGTAACTTTCTATGGCTGGATCATCCAATATTCACTGCCTTAACTCTGATTAGATTGTCATTTGTCCCCAGAATTCCAAGGTCCAAAAATCTGGGGTCTGTGAAACTGCACTTTACATGTATATTTTATGCTGATGCTGGATGTCCTTGCCTTGTCCCACATACTTTGCAACACCCAGAATAAAATCCTAGTATGCTTGGTATAGCTAGCTGGCCAATAGTGTTTCCAGGTCAGAGTCTGACAGAGGGGTTTTAAGCAGAACAAATTTTCCAAATAAGCAGGTCTAAATATTAAAGAATAACGTATTTAAATTTCTATATTATTTTTATGCAGACAGCAGACAGGCTTACTTGGACGTTTAAAGCAAAAACATAAGTACACAATGCTGCAAACAGAGCAGCACAACCTGTCGTGTGGGATTAATAATATATAAAAACATTCTTCGTTATTAAAAATAATCAACACAGGCTGTCAAAAGCATAATGCCAATTGTAGAAGTGAAACATTCTGCATTTCCAGACAGAATACATTTAGTACGATTGACAGGCTACAGGTAAAACAATAATACATTCAAAATCCAAAAGCTTGTACCACAAACGCTGAAATGCTGGGCATCCTTCAACAATTGCCACTCACCATCTTTCTATGATCCTTCAATTCAAAACCATTTAGCTCCTTTACAGTTTGATCAATAAGGGTAATATTTTACATTTCTCAGAATGTTAGAGATAAGTCATTATGGGTTAAAAAGAGTCAAGTCCCCCAATTAAAAAACAAAAAAGTAATGTAAACCTTGTTGAAGTTGGATGCAGTTGCATTCAATTGCATTTACATTGCTAGAAACAATAACAGCACACACACAAATTTTTAGCACGTACACGGATACTGTGAATGAGTGCGATAAGCTGCGTTCCATGCATTTCACATGCAGGACAGTTTGGGTTTCCCAGAATTCCGGCCGCTCACTCCTTCTTCCTGTGCCCTTTGAATGCGTCCATGAAGTGGAAGGCGCCGAGGTAATCGCCCAACAGGACTCCCAGCTTTGTGGGCATCAGGCTGTGGAACAGGAAAATCAGTGTGAACCTTGCTCTGCGGTAGGGTTATTTTATTTGTAAATAAATACATTTATTTGTGAACAAATTAAATAAGATCATATAAATAAAAAACTACAACCAAATAACTACAAATATTGCTTCCAAAAGTCAAAGAAAAAAGCTTTCTATTTGCAACGGCTCACCGTCTCAACATGGAAGAATAAATAAACGGCAGATTTATTGCCAGGTGACTTTTTCCGCCCGATCAGGGTCTTCTAACATTTCCCTTTGTTGACGAACAATCCGTCGATGACCCTCTTGGATCCGCTTTTATGGATGACTTTCAAACGGGATGACCTGATTTGCTGATTAAATTTCTGTGATGACCTGATTTGCCGATCAGCGTGAACACATGTTTCGTCACCAGGCGGGAACACAAATTGCACGTCACACTAAAATGCCCTTGAGAGATGATGTGACATAATGGTTTGTGGCGAAGCCGCCACTGACCACCAGGGGGCGATAAGCACCATGTGACCAATAGTAATCCATAGCTTATTTTTTGCACAGGAGATGAAAGAGCAAGCCAGCTACGGCTGTGCTTTCTGACCATGTGACATTTCTTTTTGTTTTTAGCAGACAATTTTATCCAAAGCAAGGCCAGACAATTCCTGGGGTAACTGGCAGTTACGTAGTTACCCTAGTGGAAGATGACCACTTTTATATTCAGTGGTGGCCAACATTATTAGAACACCTGACAGATCTGAGAATGTTGACTTTTTTGCCTCCAAAACATGATTTCATTTCATAATGTTCATGAAATATGCAGATGGTTGCGCACAACA
>JAODKN010000079.1:14512152-14533582 GCA_026774425.1 Petrocephalus zakoni
GAGACGTTGTTGAGCTGTCCCTTTCTTCACCACCACTGCGGTGCTTATCGCTTCCATGACTTACCAAAACATTAGCATGTGGTGTGCTCTGCTAACTGAATTTAATAAACACAAGGTTACACTTAATTTATACTGATTACCAACTTTTGGGCATCACACCCATAATTAATATTTTAGGTGTTCTACTAATCTGCATACCAAACTGTGGACATAAGTAAACTCCGTATGGTACCAAAAAGCCAGCATCTGGAGAAATGTTTATGGCCATCATCTAAAGCCCTGGTGATTATAGCTATATAATGCGCCATATAATCGTGATTATATCGCGATGTGATATCGTGCAGCCCTAATTACGAAAGAGGAAAAACACAGGTGCCATAACCTAATCTATTTGCACTTTATAAGTTGGTTGTCCTGCTTTTATTTATCAAAAGAAGTCAAGAATGTACATTTTAATACATATCTCAATGCTGACGACCTCCTGAAACGGCACAGTGGGCGGGTCATAGCAGTACCTGCCAATCCGTTGACACCAATCAGCCCTGCAGAGCTGGCAATGCTGACCAGATGTCCGTGGTTGTTGGCCATCATTGCAGGAAGGAAAGCCTTATAGGTCTTAAAAAAAAAAAAACAAAACAGATGATTGTTTCATTGTTACAAATTAAAAAAATGTCAAATGATTTTATATAAATACACACACACACACACACACACTCATACATGTAGTTATATATGCATTCATATACATTATGATTTAAAGGCTGTTTATTAATCCAGAAGGAAACTGCAGGTATACAGTAGCACCATAACACAGAACAGAACAGAAGGTCCTGCACTGAATTCTCCGAAATAAATAAAACTATTAAGTAGACTAATTATACTGCATTGAGTGTTATATCCAATGGCTTGTACAATGAATGAATGAATGAATGAATGTTCTGTGGATATGCCAAAGCAATTCTGGTCCATTCAGTCAGCTGGTCATCCCCAATTTGCCGTAGGGTGACTTGCTGTAGACTCAGATGACCTTATATAGCACTCTTTGGAGCAGTGCAACTGCCTGTCTGTGGCTGAAAGTGCACCTCTGTTTAACCAAGACTACATATTCTATACATATCATTGTAAATACACACCAACCACATTTTTATAACAAAAACCATGGCAATTTAAAAACCACTAAGATAAGCATGAATGGTTTTAGCACTGTAAAAGTGCTTGCTCCCTAAAGAGGGTCGATGGTGCAGACATACCCAAAAATGGGCCATGGTATTAACTTCAACAGTTTTCATGATGAGGTTGTCTGGAGCATCCATGAATTTCTTGCCTGTTACAATCCCAGCGTTGTTTATAAGGATAGACACATCACCAACTTCTCTTTTTACCTAAAATGAAATAATCTTGTCAGCCAAGCACAATCATACCAATTGCATCTACATAGTCATTGCTGCACAGATAAAATATCAGGTTCTGAACAAATGAGCCCCATAAAATTTTGGCTGCTAAGCAAAACTATAAGAAAACATTTAGATTAACTGAAACAAAATAAGATAAAAACAGCCAAATATCTTATAAGAAGCTTAAAAGCTGAAAGCACCAAGGTCACAGATGTGCAACACTTAAACAACTATTTACAATACCTTGTATTTACTCCTAACAAAAAGAGAAATCTGGAATATCCTGTTTGATTGAGCATGTTCCCAGGTTTTCTATTTTCTGTTTTGGTGTGTTACTGTTTTCACTCACAGCCAGATAAAATATGAGCGCACTTACTTCATAAAACCCTGAAACAGTCCCTCATCATCTAAACTGCTCCTAATCAGTCAGTGCTATTTCAGTTCATCTGCTGACTTAGCCGAAGGCTACTGATATATCAGGTTACAAACAAGGATTTTGTATCTGTGCCAAAGGCAAAGTTGGATCTTTCCTCTTCACCTTGTGGATTATGCAAACACTGTACAGCCACTAGCAGTGTCCCTCTGGTGTCACATGACACAAATGAAGGACAAATCGCTGCTCTGTTCTGCCGTGTCATTTCCAAGCTGGGTAAGCTCGGCATGTCGTGTGGATGGTGTTGTCTAATCAGTTATGCCTGGGATCGGCCCACCCATGCATAAGACAGATCCACAGGTACACCTGTACCAAATCTAACCCCATTCACACTGGTGTTTATGTCTACACAAGGTGTGGCCAAAATTACAGAGAAACAATAGCATGGGGGTAGCTTTGAGGAACCGGGAACTCATCCCCAAGACGACAGGTTTCAAACATTTCACAGACTTGACAACAGGAGCTAAAAGGGTTGGTGTTTCTGTTGGTGACAGCATTTGTTTTTCAGGCATGTAACTTCATCTGAAAGGTTCACTTGTACACGAATAACCCCGCGTTATTTTGGTTGGCCGGTTTGTAAGTCTCACCCTGTGTTACCTGAAGTAGTTAAAGTATGTAATGTGGAGTCTTTAGTATTTTAGCAAGTAGGCCTCATCCAGAACTCACAAATGATCACTAGTCGGCCATATGCTACCAGACATGTGGTTACATAGCATTTTCAACTTTAATGGTGTACCGGCTGATTTTCTGTAGCCTGGGGCAATTCAGAAATTCCCCAAATTACTCCATGCAAGTCACAACCTCACATTGCTGCGGTGAACAGCTCTGCATCTGCAACGCAACATCTAACACAGCCACACTCACACAGGCTTGTATTCATATCTTTGTGGGGACAATTCATTTCCATAGGCAAAACCCTAATCCCAGCTCTGACAGTTTGTAAGGTAGCAGTAATACCAAAAAATGCCAAGCAATTGTAACCACAATCAGGGAGCAGAGCAATCGGATTGGTGTACCTTTTTGTGGGACACAGGACTGGTGTACCTTTTTAGAAGTGCTTCACTTTTTTCCAAGATCTGATATCATAAATCAGAACAAGACTTTAATTCCTGCATATTTCCTCATTAGACTATTTTTTCCAGTGTTTAATTGTTTTCGTGGGACTGTTTCATAAATCTTCCTTTCTTTTTCAGGCACAACATTTTTCTTTCTTATATTTTTTAATATAAGAAAGAAGGGGAGTTTATGGCCATAATTTAAGAGATTGATGTCAATTACAGTACTAGTCAAAAGTCTGGACACACCTACTATTCTCTACATTTTAGAATAATTGTAAGACGTCCAACATATATAGATTCATATGTACACTGACCAAAAAAGTATTTAAAACAATTTATTGGGAGCAGTTCTGTGGGTTGGTACTCAGAAGGTTGCTTGTTCAAATTCCGTGGTCGGCATAGTGATCCTACCACTGGGACCTTGAGAAAGGCCCTAACCCATATTACTTCAGGGACTGGCTGACTCTACTTTCTCATCTACAGCAGCTTTATGAGGTGGCCTCCTGGGATGCTCTTCCAGCTGTCCTTAACGAGGTCCCTCATATATGCTGAGCACTTAGAGCACTCCCCCAAAACAGATTCCTACTGTGTTTAGGTCAGGTGTCCAGGTCATGTGATGTGACACTATCCCCCTCCATAGCAGACAGCTTGGTGTCTCCAAACCTTTGAATGGAACAGCCTTAAATCTTGCACAGGTCTACTGAACATATTATGATTGAATTCAATTCAATAAATTTTTTTATATTGCACCTTTTACAACAGTCACCCCAATACACTTTGGTGTGAAACGTTCCTGCATCATTTGATGATGCAGATAATATAATTTGAAAGCAGCTGTTTGGACGTTTTGATTTTGACTAGATCACTTTAAAAGTCCGTTTTGGCCAAACTCTGCCGATTCCACATGAGAGGGGCCGGGGTGATTGGCGTGGGCTTCTTACCTGATCTGACACCCTGTAGACATCATCCTTCTGGCTGCAGTCGCAGATGTATGAGTGCACTCGCTTCGCACCCTTCTCCTTGACCAGCCTGGCCGTTTCTTTGTTACCCTCCTCGTTGATGTCCCACAGAACCAGGGTGACCCCCAAGGCGGCGAACTCCAGTGCCATCAGCCGTCCGATGCCACTGCCGGCACCTGTGATCAATACTGTGTCTCCGGCCACACTCTTCCTCCTCGCCGGGATGAATAACTTAACAAACGCCTCTATGTAGTAATACGGCCATAGGATTATCACCATCAGGGTCTCCAGGAAGAAGTTCATCGTGAAAGCCTGAAAGATCTGCCCGTATTTTAAAAGAAAAGCGCACATTTAGTTTGGCATAGCAACTGCAAAAAAAAACACATCTTAAGCTTCCACGTGTTGGTCGAGATTATACGGAGATAAACAGGCATATTGTTTACAGGTCTGCCCTTTCTGCTAAACGTCAGCCCTTAACTGCTCCCATATCTTTGCATTCCATGAAAAGCAGGTACAATAAGAAACACCGTAACAGCCGCAAGGTAATAGTCCGTAACTGGGAGGTTTTAACACGTAACACGCAGAATATCTTGTTTTAAAAGTGCACAGATTAACTTACCAAGTCAGACTTGCCACTCGGGTGTGCGGAGGACGGTAGTTAAGGAGGGTTAAGGCATTGCTCTTAAGTACGGCAAGTCGCGTACAATGCAGCCGCGACCTTTGCGCAGCCGGCGGCTATAAAGAGCACCGTGTTCCTACCGAGGCAAAGTTCAGCCCTCCGCGACAAAAAGAGGGAACCGGCGGCCGCGACTGCGAGTCCCGTGGCGGCGTGGGATGTGCAGCAGGGCGCGGTTCGCTTTAACCCTCTACAAGCCGGCCGCAGCCGGAACACGGCCCCGGGGATGGGGCTGCGATCCCCGGGGCGCCGGAGGCGCTGCTCTGTCGGAAATGAGCAGCGGGGGGAGCGCATGCAGGAGATGCAAAGGCAGCTGCAGGTCCGCGTATATGCGCGACTGTCGGGGATCCAAGTGCGTCTAATTCACTTTACTGACAGGGCGGCGTGGGCAGCACACGTATGAGATGCCGAAATGCTGCAGAAACGGGCAGTGCGTGCAGGGGAAGGGGTACGCAAGTGCAGGCATATATGCATGCCTGTTTCGGGAGAGTAATAATTCACAGTGGATGCACGAACATAAATAAGCACACTCAATCGATGTAAGCTGAACGAAACGACACACGACGTGACAAATGCATGACAATTTAGGAGTGTAGGAGTTTTAATTCCCATAATATATATATATATATATTACACATTGAAATTGACATTGGAATTGCTTATTATATGAAGTACTCAGTGTTCAGCCCTCACTAAGCGACAAAGTGAGAAGTGAAAGGCTTATGGCATTGCAGGGGGGGACAGGTTATGGTGACGGATAGTTTTATTATTCAGTTTTGATACGCGGTCGTTCGCAGATTTTCAATAAAGTTTCAGTAATGAGATGCGGGTTCTTGTCGCAAACAGATTCGTGTCGACCAGTGGTTTTATTTCATACAAAAAAATCCCAGCTCGCTAACAGCCAGCGCCTGCGAGTTCCCAGTGCGCCCAGCTGCGGCCCAGCCTAGTCTCGTGTTCCATTGCAAAGGGAGGACGTACTACGTCGCAATCCAACAAAAACGTTCAATGCACTGCAGAGCAATTAAACATCAAATAATCTGCAGGATTATGTCACGCTAAATACTAAATCGTATGTTAATAGCCGTCTGGATGTATAAATAAGTATAGAGCCCTAATCATGAGCGCAGGGTGCGTTTAACGAGTCGAGGGGTCTCACGGAGATGGGGAACACAAGTCTTAGATGCAAATGTTTCTGAGTTTCGCATACAGAACATTTAACATCTTCGTGACAGGGTGTGCGTACGCGGGGTGTGTATGGCTACGCCTCTGCCCAACAAGTCTTTTATCCAAATTTCTAATTATTATTATTATTGTTAATGCTATTATTATGAACATATTTGCATTAAACTACTATTGCACACTAATATGACTAACACCAGACACATTTCAAATATAACTTTAAAATATAATTAAATGCTGTTGAACTTCGTTTTGGGTGTCTAGGACACTTCTAGGCCCGGGGTCCAATCGAGTCTCCGCAATGGGTCCATGTGTGGAGGGCATGTTCCATATTCCATGAGAATCCCAGTTTAAGTGTCATTTGGGCTTTGTTGTTTGTAATAATGGCCTTCAGAGAGTTATTCCGCTATAAGACATTTAAAAATGCGGCTCGAGAAGGCGCGTGCTCGGAGTCCGGGTCACGCGCCTTCATATGGGCCGGGGTCGCCTGGGTCTGGGTCGCCGGGGTCACCTGCAGTCTGCTCAGTTTAGCCTGCTTTTCCATTTGCTTTTATCCTGCCCTGTCGCTTACCTTCTAATTACAGACGGCTGCCTGGTGTAACTTACATACGAAAATATACCGTAGAAGCACGGGCTGCGAATGTATTGTCTTTGCCCTCGCGAGAAGCCCATCAACCCTATCGACGTTTCACTGTAAATGCAAAGGGCTGACGTCACCCCTGTAGCCGACAAACTTATGTAAGAGCTCCGTTGCACAACGTCCCATCCTCTGAGTCAAATCGATTTGTTTCTTTTTTCAGAATTTTTATTGCAATATTTTCAAAATATGCTTGTGCTTCCTCTCAGATGAGAAACTCAGTAAGGAAAGAAATCTTAGACAGCCTATTTAATACCCCATGTGTAAAATATTCAGGGATAAATTCACTTAAAAATCTATTCAATGTGCTTCTTTCTTCAGAGAATACTGATACTTTATCCATTCCTAGAGGAAAATAGTCTTTTCGTGTATTCCATCTGGCTCTCCATGAGGCACATACAGATACATTTACACTAGGGGCAGCATCAGTTTGAACTGGCAACCTTCAGATCACAGGCACTTAACTCACAGAACCATACGCTACCAACCAAGAGGACCTGACATTTATCGAACTTATGCTCATTGTTGACCTAGTTATTTATGTATAATCAAGGTGAAGGTGATTAATTGTCATTGACAACAGTCCCTGGAGTAATTGGGGTATAAGGGCCTTGCTCAGGGACCCCGGGCTGACATTACTCTGCCAATCATGGGATTTGAGCTGACGACCTCCTGCACTGATAACAAGTAGATGGCTAACCCACTGAGCCACACACAGCAACCACCACCAAACACCATTTGCATGTGTTTTGTTCTTCAGTCATGACTCCGACACACATCATTAGTGACTCATCACTGTCGCTATTTGCACTCAACTGTTGAGCGTGACCCTCTCAGCCACCCGGAACATGCTGAGTTTACCCAGGAGTAGATTCGTTGCTCACCTACTGCCCTGCAGCTATGTTGTCCTGCCCTGCTGTCAGGTGAAATCCCTGCCCTCCGGCAAAGCTCACACACACGGCACATGACTCACCGAGTCTGCTTTATGGCCCTTCCTCTGTGGCGGGTGGCCAGGCTGGATGGTTCTCTGTCTGTGTGACCTCTGACCCACATCGATCATCAAGGCTGGTCAGTGTGTTGCAATACTGTATCTTTTGCAAGACGTCGTTCCAAGTTCATTTCTCAGTGACGCCTGCTGATTTGCCATTCAGGACATTTCCTAATCTGAATCGGAGTGTGTAAGTGTAGGAGGTTGTTTATCTGAAACTGCACTGTGGTGACAGACAGGGAAGCTGACGGTGAGAATGTTGTGTGTCTGTGGTCAGGAGGTCACTGGATCAAATCCCATGGTTGGCAGTGTGATGTCACTGTTGGGCTCATGAGCAAGACCCGAAAGTCCAAATTGCTCCATGGACTGGCTGAACCCTGCTCTCTAATCCTCACTTGTTCCCTGCTTTGGGCAAAAGCGACTGCTAAATTAATGGGTTTTAATGTCCTCATACAGCCTGTTTTGCTACTAGTTCCGTAACTATGAAATGGAAGTGGTGGGGTGTTCCTCCTTAATCGGAATCCGGTTTATTGGCCAAGTACACTATATATAGGCAAAGGTATTGGGACACACCTCTTAATCATTGAATTCAGGTGTTTCATTCAGACCTATTACTGCTGGTGTATAGAATCAAGCACCTAGCTATGCAGTCAGGTTTACAAACATTTGCAAAAGAATGGGTCATTCTGAAGAGCTCAGTGAATTAAAGCGAGGTTCTGTCACATTTCTTCCCTGCTCTCTTCCTTTCGTTGCTGAAATGTAAGCTGTATTATTGCAAAGTACAAGCATTTAGGAACAATTGCAGGTATTGTACAGTAACGTATTGTAATAGCGGGGGTGCAGAGTGCTGAGGCGTATGGTGTGTAATAGTCACCCACGCTCTGTTCACAATAACTGCAGAGCCCCACATTTTCTCTGGCATTAACTCCAGCACAAAACTGTCCAGCAGAATTAGCTTCCATGGCCGAGCAGCTGCATGCAAGCCTCTCGTCACCAAGTACAATGCCAAGCGTCATGCTTCGTTCCAGCAGGACTGTGCCCCGATGCACAAAGCAAGGTCCGTAAACACATGGAATAACTTGACTGGTCCACACAGACCCCCTGACCTCAACTCCATCAAACACCTTTGGGATGGACTAGAATGGAGATTGTGAGCAAAGTCTGTATGTCCAGCATCAGTGCCCGACTTCACAAATGCTCTTCCTGATGAAGGGGCAAAAATTCCCTCAGACACACTCCAAAATCTTGTGGAAGGCCTTCCTAGAAGAGTGGCAGCTGTTTCAGAATGGCCGTGACGGGGGGAACAACTCTCTGTCAATGCGTACTGTATGAGTGTAGAATGGAATGTCATAAAAGTTCCCGTAGAAGGTCGAAACGCTGGCGGTCGCTTTCTTAGGATGAGACCAAGCCTCATTTGGGCATCATCCAGCATTCTTCTCACCAGAGATGCCCAAACTCTGGAGGTCCCTCAATGCAGGAAATAGGAAACAGGAAGTTCTTAACCAGAATTTCTTGCATAATTTTTTCCATTTAAGGTAAATTCACTCCTATAGAAAAATATACACTAAAGATATATAGTACTGGCAATAAGGAATCCAATATATGATATAGTGTATTTTTTGGTTGAAATGTATCAGTCTATAAAATACATGCAGTACATACACAGAAACATGCAGTCAGGTGAACTGACATCTCTGAATTGTCTATTGTACTGTATGTGTGTTTGTCTTTGGCGTGTGTGTTTCTGTATGTTTGAGTGGGTGTGTCTATACTTTGTGTGTGTGTTTGTGTCCGTCACCTGCCAGTAACATTTATAGTGGGATTTTACAATAAGACTACCCTTACAAAGGGCTTATGAATGGTGTATAATCTGGTAATTTATTAAGATGTAACACTATGCGAATCATTAACAGGCAATTATAAACAAGGCATAAGTGTTTTTTATTAATGAGTTACTACCATATATTAGTATGGTGGTACCACTATTACCAGTGTGCCTGGAGGGAGGACTTTGTCTCTGTGACTGTTTAACAACCTCTTATTATTCTGAGAGTTTTTTTGTTGGCTTTCTGGGCTTGACTGATACATGATACAGTATTATATGTGTGCGTGTGTTTCTGTAATTATATTGTGGGAACCAGATTTCCCCACAATGTGTTAAATACTTGAAGTTCGTACCTTGTGGGGTCATATTTTCAGTAAAAGCAACTGTAAGGATGAATTATTATGTAGACTGTGTGTGTGCATGTGCATGTGTGTGTTTTATCATGAATCTTTATGGTGTTTATTGTAAGAGTGTGGGGTGCTGTATTTCTGATTTGGAGAAGCTCTTTGTTCTCTTTGTTTACAGATCTTATTGCTGTCTGTATCTATCCCCTCTTTCAGATTTTACTTACTGATGACCAGCTGTAATCTTCCTTAGTCCAGAGACCCAGGACTTTATTCTTTAATATAATTCACTCTGCTTTACTTGAAGCTGCTCCTGTTTGGGGTGAATGTGCTGTATTGTCTCTGTGTTCATTTGAAATTCTTTTATCATCAAAATATAAATGAATACCATAAATATGCATGTGGGTGAGTGACTCGCCATGACGCATAACATGGCACGGATATTCAACCTGATATGTACGTTTTCAGCCACAGGGGAGACTCTTCCAGAATGAGATGCACAAAGCTTAAAGGCTTGTGGTACGGAATATATAGGACGATCTGTCCTTGATCTTTAATTGGTTTTAATTGTTACCACAATCCCAAATGACATTAAAACAACACTGAAAGGGTGAATTAACAGTCAAAGATGCAAAGATGTATCTTGTATTTTGCTGAACCAGATCTGACTTTAATTCAACTTGTTAAGCCAGAATTCTGGTCACGGAGGGGGGGGAATTCGGGAAAGTTACAGAAGCAGAATTGTGTGTGAGGAAGTTTTGCAGCAGTTAATCAGGCATCAGCCTGAACAGCAATAGATCGTCCGCATCTATCCAGCCATCTTCCATTACTGCTTATCCGGCCCGGGGTTGTGCTGACCCTGGATCCTATCCCAGGAAGCTCATGAGGGGACACGCCGGTCAGGGTGCCAGTGCATCATGGGGGACACCTTGCTGCCATCGATCCACTCACACAGTGCATCTGTGGAGCAGGGCAGAGACTGGAGGGAGCCCACATCAATGTGGTGAGGGGGGAGGACTTATTATTACTGCATCAGTGAAAAAAGAGTGCTTTCTGTGGGTCAGTATTACTGATTTGGGTTATTGCATTTGGCAGATTATAGCTTTCGCTGTAATGTAACATCATGGCTTCAAGATTCAATCAGACATGAACCATTTTAGTGTTAAAATCATTTTTACCCAAGTTTATTTTCTACTACTACCACCACCACTACCACTACTACTATTAATAATAATAATAATAATAATGTTACTACTACTTACTACTACACCACCACTACCATTATTAATACTGTTACTACTAATAATGACCATGTTACTATTACTCCTACTATCATTATTACTACTAATCACACTTCAACTACTCGTATTATTGCTATAACTACTACTGGCATTACTACTGTGCATTAATGGAAATCTAAATGATGATTCAGAACTCTGGTTTAGTGACAATGGTACAAATGCCTTCTGAAATGTTGACTGGTAATTGCTAATGTTCAGTTAAACTCAGTCAACGCTGCTTACTGAAGCTCCAGCTACCAGCCAGGCATTTCAGGATTCTGGCTTTCGTCCAATTATAGGAAAGCAGCTTGTCCCTATTGACCCTGTGATTGGCTCTTACGGAAAGCTCAGATTACTCTAGTCTGTCGATCATGCTTCCTTTCTGCACGGAGTAGTGCAGCAGTTTGACACTTATGGGAGGCACCAGGGCAAATATTACCCTACAGTAAAATGTGTGTAAATTCAGTTGTTGCTTCACTACTGGGAGGATTGAGATGTAAATTATAAACCAGAATTTCTTTACTACACATTCCTTGTGTAATTATTGCATTTACAAAGAAACTAATTGCTACCTGTGTTCAGTAAAATACATCTACAGAGGGGTCGATTTGGAGTTTCTAACATTGTGTGCATCTTAGAGATTTTACTTATTATTGAAAAGAGCATCCCATAAAAAGTGTCATTATGTAGAGCCTATTATAGATTAATCTGAGCCATATCCATATAAATAATTATACAGATGAGTGTAAGGGATGACCGTTATGGAATATGACTACTAGCTTTCATTGAAAAGGGCAAAGATCGTAATTATGTTTGACGCAAATCAGAATTAACCCATGTATATCAAAGACAAACATGTCGACTTCTGCAGATAAATTTTATTGTCATCTGTACAACTAAGCAACCGGAAAGACAGCTTTGATTCAAATTATAAAATATAGTGCTTTAAAAAAATAGAGTTCAAGCCTCAAGAACAACACACGCAGGAACATCAACGAAAATCACAAAGCAACGGACGTCACACACTTAAACTATTATATTAAAACAACCTTTAACCGTACATGTGTAGAGTAAAGGAAAGTGTCCCAAATGTTTTTTGATAAGCTTTTGCCCAACACCTGGCAAGCATTTTCTAGTTAGAGGTCTGTTACATGATCATAAAATAAAGACTAATCAACTGACTGGCTGTGTGCCCGTTTGTGTAAAAGCAATAGAATGCATAGAAAAGGTCTCGTTTTCAGACTGTAGGAGAAAGGGTTGCAAATCCTGTCGCGTGTGACGTGCAGTGCATTACATCTTCATAAATCATCGCAGACCCCAATAACTTGCAGAAAATTAACAACTAAAACATCTGGTGTTTGTAACAAATGAAGGGGAGATGCATGTATATCCTAGAGTTAAAAAATATTAAAATGGCCATTGCAAGCAAGACATGGGAGCAGTAAATGGATTTAAAAGAGTCTTTTCATTTTTGGACTAATACAGCATAAATCCGCCGTATCTCTTGTTCAGGTATGATAGGTCCTCGGTGTTGGTCTCCTCACCGTCGCTGGATCGCTTGAGGAATCCACCATACCTTTTCTGATCTTCCTTCCATTCAGGTCTTCCAACCCTTCTCATGAAGCCACCATATCGTTTCTGTAGCTCCTTGATTTCGTCTTCCAGGTCTGAGCTTTTCCTGACACTCCTCATGAATCCCCCATACCGTTTCTGCACCCCACCCTCCCGATCTCCTCCCGTCGCCTCGTCGTCTCCCCCGGTGCCCAGGATCTCCTTTAGGATGGTGATGGTATCCACTTCAGGCTCTCCATCCTTCTTCATGAATCCACCGTACCTCTTGCCCAGGATCTCCCGGCCGTGGTCTTGGTCCTCCTGCTCCACGTCATACAGCTCTGCAGTCTTCTTCATGAAACCGCCATACCTCTTCATGAATCCGCCGTATTTCTTGGCCAGCTGGTGTGCGGCGCCCCCCTGCTCCTCGTTTTCCGTCAGGTCTTCAGCATCTCCCGTGATGCCGTCGGCCTTTTTCCCTTGCAGGATCTCTTTGCAAAGATCCCAGGACTTCTCTGTGGCCAGTTTGCCTTCGCATCCTAATGTACATGTCTGTAACAGTGGGGGAGAAGAAAGATCTTTTGAATAAAATACATTTGATTCCGGGGGTGGGCCAGAACTGGAACTAAAAATTGGCCCTGGACATTAAGCCCCCCCCCTCCCTCCCCAGCCCAAGTGTAAATTTTGCCAGCCCATGTACCCATCAGCCCTCTGGAAAAAGTGACCAATATACCAGATGGCTAGTCCAGCCCTGCCAGGGCTGAGAATATAGCAGCAAGGTACATGAAGTGGACAAACCCAAACAGTGCAAAACAAAGTCCAAATACAGTCATGTAGTGCAGAGATAAAAAACACAACCAGATCATACTAGAACCACAAATTAAAGAAACAAATACCTAATCGTTTTATAATGTGTATGAAAAGAAGTCATCTCAAGGCAATGTGCAATATTGTTTTGGTATGGGTCTACAGGACATCCATCTTCCATAGACACCTGACGTCAGGGCTGCAGGGGTCTGGAGCCTATGCCAGAAGCTACAGGCACAACCCAGGATTGGGACAGCAACCCAAGGATATACAGGATGGCGGCAGGACTGGGAGGGGACCCCAACCCACACGCACCTCTTAAAATTACAACCAAAGCATATAAGAAAAAAAACAAATTAAGACATTTCATAATCTTCGTCACATAAATTGCTATAGGGTCACTAAACGATCATTTACCTTCTTGTGATACCTGTTGTACCACCTCAATATGCTATAAGTACGTACCTACAAGTGTCAAAAAAGCCACCATACGAAGGATGCTTATTTGGAAAACAGACTTCGATTAAACCAAGCGCCATTATCGTTTTTCATGAAATACCAAACTAAAAATTGTGACTAGGCAGTTTTAAATTTAAGCACCGACAGAATTCATTAAGCCATTAAAACGCTGTGAAACTAAATGGCTTCTTTGAGTGCGAGATTGATACTGCTAATTTTGCTGTGGCGCGAATTCGATTAATTATAACTATTCATTGCTTATGCATCTAAATGCTGTAGTGTATCATTTCTCTGTACAGTCCACAATTTCCCGACACTTATTCAAACTACGTAAGCATAACCAACGGGAAATCCGCATCGCAGGACACATTAAAGGGAGCACTGTCTCAACCAGGCAGTTTTAATTAACACAAGACTGGAATGGCTCCAAAACGGCACAATTTGCCGTAGTATAACCGATAACTTCAACAATAATATTTAATCGTCGTAACTGTCTCTTCAGTGCAGCCAATATGATGTTATACTGCGACCTAGTGTTAGAAACCACACTTTGCATTGACAAAGCACTGCTTTCCAGGCTGATTTTATGTACAACGCCACTCTTAATCATAGTTGTTGAAATTATGCTGCGTTTAAATTGCGTAGAAGTACAAATGTTAGATTAATTTTATATATGCACCACAGCAATATACAGATTATAAATGCTCGTGTAATCGAGTTACAGATTTCACAAACAGATTTCCTACCGAGTCAAGTCCGATTCGTAGTGACAGCCTGGGCATTTAGTTTTACCTGTCGTCGCAAATGTGCACAGCTCGATGGTTTAATCGATACAATAAAAAAAACCATTAGTAGTTAAAATTATGTAGCACTAATACAATGCAATGTCACAAAAAAGAATGCGCCGCTTTAATAAAATGAACCAACATTGGTCATCACAATGTCATATTCGTATGTCATAGCATCTGCTTGAATTCGTATGAATTCAGATTAAGTGTATCACTTGACGTACTGTTGCAAAGGGAGTCGCCATAGTGTTAAACTCGTCAATAATACAATTACTATGTATAATTTGATTAATAATATTTGCATTTCTTACTGTACTGGAAGTGAATGATTCTCCACCACTGGTAAAATGACTGAATATGTGGGGACCAAACCACTTATACTATCGGAACCATTTTGATTCAGTGAAAAGCTTGTACGGAGGGTCCACACTTTCCCTCGAAGCCAACTACCAAGAACCAAGAGTGGACCAAACATTTACAGCGTTTAAATAAATTTTGAAAAAGAAAACGAATCAGTGAATGTTTGACAACTTGTAGCCATATACTTGATAATGTAACTCAGTCCGATCAGCAGGCATTTATTGGTAATCTGTTCATTACCCAAGCACTTCAACCGTGAAATAACATGCAATTTAACATCGCTACCCTAAGGCGAACTACTACACGTCCAATACTAAAAGCTTTGTTATACATCTTTTCACTACATTACGTTAACCACTACTACGGAGTATATTGATCAGCTTACCAACCACGACATACTTTCTAATACTCTAACGAAATGAAAGTGTTGCACATGACAATCAGGTTTCGACAAAATGTCTAAAAAATATTGAAGCATCGACACGACATTCTACAGCTTTGAACGTTTGTTAAACGCATCATTTGGCAGAAGGGGAGAATAGACAGAGAAAAGCACTATTCTGCAGACTTTCACGATGCAACGAAACTCATGCATATACAGCATAGCGTTCCGTCTTTTGCGCTGTGTATTAGTAGAAAAATCCCGTACTTACCAGGACGTCTATTTGCGAGTGCGGGCTCTTCAGGTGGTAAGTGCAGCGTACGCAGTCCTGGTCACAATCCGCCCGCACCATCAGCACCACACAGGCACCCAGGAGCGCCCTCCAGCAATACCCCGGTAACGCCATGGGCTGCAACACACTTATTACAGTTTCAAAACAACTTTAGTCAAATTCACAGTTAACTGAAGTTATTAAATTTAGACAATTAAAATTAGAAACAACAAAGCTGGAGTTGGAATTTTAAAATATCATTAATTTATAGTATATTTTAAAGGCATATGCATTAGAAATCCGTGTAAAAAGCCGCTGATGTGTTGTTAATAAATGGGTTTTTGGACCATAAGCCGCTACTCACATGTTCGGACGGACAGCGCAAAGTCCCCGTGAAGTTGCGAGCTGCAGTGATGCGGCTTGAGCTACGCACGGAATATTTATAGAGGCGCCAGCCAATCTCTCCGGGGAAAAGCGCGGCGGCGAAATGAGACGCAGGTGAGTCCAATCACCGCTAAATGTGACAGGGTGACTCGGCGGGGGAGCGAGCCGCGGGCCACGCCGTACTAACCGGGGGCTTAAGGGACACTTCGCCCAAATAGATCTTAAATGCAATAGCGGTGCCTCTTTGTCTTGGCCACATTCCCCGACGCGTAATGACACGAAGCAAACTATTTCTTTTACACTTCGAGTGTTATTTAGATAGGGTCGGAATGCATCGTGATGTTTGAGGGTCCTTAAAGTCTGACTTTGCGTGCATTTTGAGTGTAATGAATAGTTTTGAGTGGCCACGATATTTCTCGGATTACTTGGTAAATAACCCCCAAAATCTAACAGACATGGAATTTATTTCCTTATTTGTTTCTTTGTCTGCAATATTGAAGTCCTCCGTAATAAGATGAAGAAAATGTTATACCACAAGCTATATGTATGTTGACTATTTCTTACGAAGTCAACCTTTTCATACAGAGCAAGCTTTGGATACACATGCCTATTAAACATCTATTTATCTAGAGACACAATCGGACCAGTTATTAAGGTGCTGTCATACTCGGTCTTGGACCACAGATAATATCTCGACGTCGAAATCCGCAAATCTTTGCATTGCATCCAAAATGTGCCCATTTGTTAGTTGTCTATAAGAACACTTTTAAAGTAGCTGCTTATTAAAATATAATCTTAGACTGAGCTGGTCGGAGGCGGGTAGTGGGGGTATCGATCGTAATGGCTGGAGTTAAAACGAAAATAATGTATGTTTGCGTTAAAAAACTGTTTCGGAAATGAGCCAGCCCCTTGGATTGTTAAAATGCAAAACGGAACCGTTAGTTTAGATGGGATTTACTTGCTTGTGAATGAAGCACTAATAATTATTGTTTTTTTTATATAGGCTATATTTAAAATCTCATGGTGGTAAATACTTCACTCTGCTTTTAGCATTCAAAATTAACACCCCATGCACCCCCCACGATGTCTATGTTTAATTTTCTCGTATGAATCTTGACTTAATAGATTTTATTGCAGTCTATTACCAGCATCATCTCAATAAAACTCAAGCGCAATTTTGCAACAATCAATAAACTTATCTTAAGTACTTGTTTTGCAGAGAAATTCATTTCGGAATTCTTTTGAAGCGTTTTTTTTGGTTAACACTTTTTTTTCTTCAAAATCTGTCCGCGAGAAGAAAGGAAGACCTGTGGATGCACGCACACAAACACGCGGGTTTGTATTTACCAGGTTACATTTACCTACAAGATAAGTCTCACATTTATAAACGTCTGCTTTCTAAGCTTAGTTCTCGCAAAGGGTTAGGGTTATCATAATTAGTATAGGGTTGGGGTTAGGGTTATCCCCATGGAAATGAACGGCGAGTCCCCACAATAACGGGAATATCTGAACTGTATGTAAGCGCGCGCGCCCACACACACACACACACACACTGAATCGTATAAAATACAAAAGTCCCTGCGGCAGATTCCCTCAAACGCGGTGGCTGCTTTAAGTGTCTGGAAACTACAGGCTTGTTAGAGCTATCATACACAGCTCAAATGCATTTATATGCCGTGCAGCGAATCATCCGCACAGACATCCATCTGCGTTTTGCAATCACCCGCATGAGGCGTACATCGACTCTGACAAACGGCCGCAGGTCTTTTACAGTAAGTACACAGTACTCAGGGGCGACAGGACGCTTCAGTTCCGTTACATGTTTCATTACTGGGGAAATACTTTATACGAACACTGATATTTTCCAGTCCATGATACAGTAGTTAGGTTATATATTTATGTTTGAAGTGTTTCATAGTGTCCCAGATCCTGGCTCCACCATGACTCCATCAGCTGGATAGACAGATCTTTTTTGTGGCCTGAGTGTTATCAGTGTTCTGAGGTAAAATTGGCATTAGAACATTCATATTTAATATATTATTGTATTTTATTTAGTAGGAGCAGCTTTTATCCAAAATGACACACAGTTGAAAAGCAGGGTAAGAGTCCCTGGAGCAATTGGGGGTTAAGGGCGCAACCGCGACATCTCTCTGATGACCCTGGGATCAGTGCTGTTAACCTTCCCATCACAGGCCCTAGCCCAGTGTTTCCCTGCTCAGTCTTTGGGGATCCCAGACAGTACGTGGCTCCCAGAAATGTGGACTGTCTGGCAGGAAGCTAGGTGGTAGCAAAGACATGGACTGAACCGGTCCCGGAGGATCAGTTTGGGAAACACTGCCCTGATCCTGTGAATTGCCTACCGCCCCTGATTATTATGATTTTGAATATTCATTTTCCATTTGTCTTTTGACAGGGATGACAGCCAAGCACTGACACACTGCTGGGCCGTGATGTCATGCTATTGTGGAGAGGGGCTGGGGAGCCGAACAGTTCATTTGGAGGGCACCCTCCTAATAAGGAGCAGTAAAACACTCTCTGTAAAATTAAAAGCACACTTTCAAGCTATTTGAATTATATTTTAATTATGGTTTATTTGTGGAATAAATATAAAACAATATATATGGCATAAACATAAAAACAATTAGATAAGCTTTGTTCTAAGTTTAGTATGTAGGATTATTGTTCTATATCCATCCAACCATCTCTCTTTCAGTGGGGTGCATAAATGTGTGCATTTTTGTCCCTCTGATGGACTGGAATCCCATCCAGGGTGTGACCTCATCTTTGTACCCTGTGATTGACTCACATCCCATCCAGGGTGTCCCGCTGCTCGTGCCCTGTGTTGGGCCACCATCCCACCCAGGGCTTCCCCCTGCCTCGTGCCCTGTGTTGGGCCACCATCCCACCCAGGGCTTCCCCCTGCCTCGTGCCCTGTGATGGACTGGCTCAATAGATAAATTAGACAGTTTTGACAGTAGATATTAATAGTTTAGACAGTAGACAGTAATAATTAGACTTTAACAAACAGTAACAGTAAATAATAAATAACAATAAATGGAGACGGTGCAAAGAATATCAGATACAGATGGGTGTTCAAGTTCCAGTAGTGCAACCGCTGCTATATTCAGAATTATGCACCCCGTGTCCCATGCCTGCGACTTTGCACTCAGAATATTGATCACTTTATCCATCCACCATCCGTACATTTCCCACAACAGCTCACACGATGCCCACCTTGTGAGAAAATGATCCGCATCATAACAGTAGGAAGGAAGACAAATTCAATCTTATAGGATGGTTTTAAGGCACTTGCATTACTGGTAATGAGAGCTGTTGTGAAGAGCAGCACTTCAGTCAGCAGTACAATGCGGTTAAACAAGGACTATAAATATAGGGACTCACATAGAAAGAGAACTATATAGAATACAAAGAAGTTTCAGATTAGAAAAATGTGTACAGTATCTGTGTATCAGTGCAAAATGATAACAGTGCAATATATCAAAGAGAATCGAATAGCAGGATGAATTATGACAGGGTCCGTGGATCATATCGCGCATGGGTGAGGGGGAAGCATGTGCTCCGTCTTATATTACTGCTAATGAAAAGTGCTGTAGACAAATAGCAAAGCTCACCGGGGGTGGATTAATGCACAGGCTATCCTAGGCTACAGATCAGGGGCCTGGCAAACATCAGGGCCTCACCCCGCTCGGGAAAAATGGCACAGGTAGTCAAATCAGCAACCCGTGAGTGTCCATGCTGATGGCAGCCTAGGCCCCCCCAGGGAGGTTAATCCTCCCCTGAACCTCACCTCCAAAACCTGAGAAATGCATACCTGCGGCCACTCAGTAGAATTTTTCAAACGGGCAAGAAAAATAGAAGAAATAGAAGAAGAAATATTTACATCCTAGATCAGCAACTCTGTACTCTTTGCATTTCACTTCAGTCATTTCCCTTTACTTTGAAAGTGACTTTTAATACAAATTCTTGCTATACAGAAAGATCTATACCAGTTTTAGAGTATTTGTGGGATTTGTATATGTGGTTTTATAGGCCTTGTTGGGTGAAGAGATTGACCTTGCTTTTGAGCAAATCCATCTAAAAGTGTACAGCAGGGATGTAGGGAACAACCTTGAATTAGTCCTGGTTTTGAAAAGAAACACATTATAAAAAGACAGAACTTGGATTCCTCACTTTAGTCTATTCCTAAGGTAGCAAAGTATGTTTATGATTGTAGTATCGAGATGACACCTTATATCCCAAAATTGTAGCACCGTAAGCTACTTCTTAAAAAAGTTCCCCTGGGCTTTGTGAGCACCTATCCCATGTAATCCAATCCAGACAGGATTTTTTAAAGGTTTTCATGGTCTTTCCTTAAATCACATAGTGGTGTGAAATTGTCTCTGATTGGAACAGGCAACATAACCGCAAAACATGGGATTTGGCTGAGAATCGCATCTTTATTTAGGGGAACGGTGTTCATTTCTGGGAAAGCGGGATTAAGCACTGGGAGGACAGACAGCCCGTCCCAAATATACATTTAAAGAAAGCTGCCATTTTGGCAGGGACTGAGGAGAGAATCCGACCGACAGGATGGGACGATTCCCATTCCTCGCGATTGCTGTAACGTCCAGCTGCAGAGCACAAAAGAAGCACAGCTTCTCAAGCACAGCTTCAGTAACTTCTGCTGTCGGGAAACTTCCGGCATGAACCTGCTGGCAGATAATAATATGGATAAGAACCCATTATTCTTAGCACTCAGCTTCGAGGCTTGAAAATTTTAAGTGCTAGCTTGATCCTTACTATTATTTTTCAGCACTGAATTGTCCTAAATTCTCATGCTAACTGTCTATCTAAGTTATACCTTCTAAAGTTCAGAGTTACCACGGAACTAGGGCGATGAAAAATGAATGGCGATTTGTCTGTCGCGGATCAGGCTATTGTGATGTCGCCCCACTGGGAAGCACAGATCACTCTCTGCCCTACAGCGATTTCAAGACGCTCCAGCAAGAGCAGCATCCAGAAGCAGAGAATATGGCCGCTTCCTGCATCTCCTGATTCTGTTCACTCATTTCCTATTAAATCCATGACAGGCTTCAAAATTGTTCTCGCACTTGCTGATAAGTAATTGGACGGCCATGTCCCTGTGTGCCTTATAGAGCTGGCTGGTGTGTGGGATCCAGAGTGCAATCTTGGGTCACAT
Organism: Petrocephalus zakoni; assembly: GCA_026774425.1. Taxonomy (NCBI): domain Eukaryota; kingdom Metazoa; phylum Chordata; class Actinopteri; order Osteoglossiformes; family Mormyridae; genus Petrocephalus; species Petrocephalus zakoni. Next base: position 14,533,128 of record JAODKN010000079.1, read on the forward strand.
GATGTGGGTCACAGGATGCAGGTCTCTTAATAACTCTTAAGTAAAAGATCCATAGAGATATAAAGTATGAGATGTTTGAAACAAAATCTATATACCAGTGCAAGGCATGTCCTCAGTCTCAGCAGTTATAGCCATGCTAAAGGTTGACTATTTTATTATGCCTTCTTATTACCAGCTTTCAGAGTAATATGTTGTTAATCTGTCATTGGTGCCGCTCTACTGACTTCAATAGATCTCTGTATAGAGTGAGACAAAGTCTCTTCCATAAGCATAATGACACTGAGATTCAAAGGCCATAACAGGGATTTTATTACAAGCTTGGTTTTAACTGCAGGCCAAATCACTTCCCTAATAAACACAGAGGGCCTGTTTTATAACATTCAGACTTCCTAAATGACTGCGAGTGAATGGTAATTGACTATTAACCAATTTACTGTCAATTACCAATTGTTTGC
>JAODKN010000079.1:14623249-14634173 GCA_026774425.1 Petrocephalus zakoni
ACAGTCCTTGGGGCAGCTGGAGGTTACAGGCGCTGCTCTGGGGCCCAATGGTGAAGCCACTTGGATGACTATGGGACTTGAACCAGCAACCATCTGATCACAACCCGAATGGCCAAACCTGCTTAGCCACAACTTTTACCTGCAGCCAGATGTTTCCTGACATACCCATACTGTAGCATGGTAGCATTAGCATGTCATTCCATGGGCACTGTGCCCTTTTCCTCTTTCCGTTGGCCGAGGGCTACCCTGTACTGCTTTCAGGTGATGTTTAAAAAAGCAAAAAATAATAATAGCTGGATGTGTCTCCGGGGCTAATTAGCTAATCGCTAGCAGAAGGTGCGTGCGTGTGAGCGTGATTCATCCGAGTACTCCTGCCCCCACCCCAGAGACTTTATGTAAGGGGGGCCCCAACTCCCAGCACGAGGGTCCTACACTCTCTGCCCCGGTATCGAGTTGAATGGAAAAGAGCTGACTTCCATCCGCCTGCGAGGGAGGATGAAGGCCAGGCAGCAGGCAGGCCCAAAAATGGCAAATAATGGAGGGAAAATGGTGGCTGGTCACACTGGAATGTTCTGGAAGGGGGGGGGGGGTTCGGGGTCAGAAAACAAAGCACCAGTAATCAATTATTAAGTATATGAGAGTGAGGGGCACACAGCATTTGCACACGTACTGTTATGCTGAAATTCCTCATTTTACATATTGCACGGTGCTCTCCTAAGAGACATACACACACAGTTGAGAGCGAAGCTTGGCACCTGAGAATAAGGTTAGCCTTTTATCCAGCACACTCCTGCAGCATTTCAGAGGTTAATTGCTCAAGGGCCCAACATCAGCTGCTAGACCAGGGATTTGAACAGATGACCTTGTGATCACCAACCCCCAATATATGAAAATGACAGATTGTCCAGTGGCCCGTTGACTCCGTTGGTGGTACAGTATCCACACTTCAGAGAAACACAACTTGGATATTGACCGGAACCTATCAAAAGCAACAGATGCTTTTATCCAAAGAGTGATACATTTTGGGGAAAGCAGAAGTTAACACTCTCTGCAGCTAATGGGACTTAAGGGTCTTGCACAGGGGTGCAACAGAGGAACCACTCAGCTGACAGTGGGATCTAAACAGGATCATAGTCACAGTTTTCTAACCTGCTGAGCAACATGGCGCCCCATTAACCTGGGAGGAACCAGGCCATTGACTTGAGGACTTTTCAAGATGATTCCCTGTACATTGTCCAAAGCAATTAAGTGGCTGTAACAGAATCACTGAGGCCCATATTTAACACTTCGGAGTCTCGAGAGATTTTTAACGTCACACAATATGCCAAGCTTGTGTAGACAATATGTATAAAAAGGAGAAACCAAATGCTCCTACTGTAAGGTACAGGATGCTTTATAATTACCCTGATATCATCTGTACTTACTGTGTAGATGAAACTGTCCTGGGACAGTCGTTTTTGGCCAATTATGAGTAACAAAGTCACACCCGTTAAAAATGTTTCTCTGTCAACCTGAAAACTCAAATGAAACATTTGTACCAATTCTACCTAGCACCAAATCAGTGGTGGACAGAGGCTGAAGAATTGAGGAGGTAAGAAGACATACATTTTTGCAAAGTTGCAATAGTGAATTTTTCTAAAGACGAGACAAAAATTTATAAATGTATTTTTAAATGGCCTGTCCCTGGAGTAACGGGAGTTTAAGATTCCTTCTCTGGAGCTCAATGATGATATTGCTTTGCCAACCATGGGATTTGAACCAAAAACCTTCCAGTTACTGGGTCCCCAGACTGGTTTGTAAAGGGAAACTGCTCACTCCCATGTGGGTGTATGTCTTAATCCTTTCATACTTTTCCAAAGAGAGGTCCACTCCTTCTTCCAAAACCGGTTCCACATACATCACAGATGTTAGCCAGCTTCCAAAAGCGTGACCCTAAGCTTGGGGCAATGACTTCTCAGGCCCGTGAGAAGAGCTTAAAACCCAGCCGAGTGATTCCTCTCAGGAGCCGAGGCGGGCGCGACCCCAGCAAGAAAAATAAATCAAATCACATCATGCTGTTGCTCTGTGGATACTCCCTGCAGTGCAGCCCCCGTGAAGCTCAATGTAAATAACACACAACTCGTAAATAGTGTATTTGTTTAATTCTCTGATGGTCACAGGGGTCAGAGCAGGCGCTTTCAGTAGAGCGTGATGTTTATTGAACGTGTGAGAGGTCAAACAGTCCCTTAGCACCCGCGTTGGACGGTAATTAATATTTATGTGGCTTTTTATGTGTTTTGACTTCGGGAAGGGTGGGGTGGGGGCAGATGCTTTGAACAAGCTCCAACATCCACATCAAATTACGAATATGAATGACGGGCTCTTGGATGTGAGCATATGGAGTAATGTTCGGGATCAGATTACGGATTGCATCCCGATACGTCTGAGAGGGATTGTTCAGTTGAACTCGCATTCATTTTATTGTTAGCTAAAATAACTAAGGTGCGTGTTTCATAAGCGCCTTAAAAGCTCAAATCGGCATTAAATCTTCAATATAAACATAGACTACATGGTCAAAAGTGTGTAGGCACAAGCTTGTCCTACATCTTGCCCAACATTACAAAGCCAATGTTCATTATTGCTATCATATCCTCTACTCTTCTAGGAAGGCTTTCCTTTAGATGTGGAACATTGCTGGAGTTGCCGCCATTCAGGTTGGGTAATGACGTTGGGTGATCAGGTCCCTTTCTGTGAGCTTGAGTGGCTGACCACTTCAAAATGAACTTGCTCTCAGACGTTTTGACTGTCTCAATTGCTTAATTTGCGGTTGATCAGGGCAGCTATAGCAGGGCAGAAATGTGCGGAAATGATTAGTTGCCCAGATGACGTTCCATGATGGTGCCAAGTGGAAAGTCACTAACTTGTCCTGTACAACAAAAACCCATACTGCTGATAATGATTGTTATTAATGATTATTAATGGTAATGATTGTTGCGAGATTGCACAACTGTGTGTCCTCAATTATACATCTGTGTCAGCTGTGTGCAGTTTGAATTGGAAATTCCTGATTAATTGGTGTGTCTCCATACTTTTGGCCATATAGTGTAACTGTAACCATGTATATAGTTGAAATGAGGCACTTTGCCCATTTGTACAAGCACATGCGAGTGTGTTAGTTGTCACCTATCCTATCATGCCTTCCTGTAACAAGAATAGTTGCGCAGGGTCAGCCTTGAATCTAGGACCTTTAAAGCATTTTCTTTTTTGGGTGGGGGGGGGGTTGGTTGGTTAAGGGTCTTGGCCACTGGCCTACCTGAAATGTAAGCCGTCTGGTATGTATAGGACTCAAATCAATGATCTTCCAGTTGCAAGGACAAAGGCCAGACCCACTGAGCCACACTACTCCCTCGCCAAAGAAAGTTGCCAGGGATAGTGGTGAGCGGCCAATCCGTCAGGGCACACTCACACGTTATCCCCCCAAGCTGATATCTGGGAGTGTGGTTTGACTGATCTGCTATACACTGACACAGGGGAGAGGGGTACTGAGGAGGCGGGGCAGGAAGAGTAAAGGCGCAGGACGGTCCCTCAAATGAAGAAGACATTTCGCAACATCTCGTCTTTGTTTTAATCCTGTATCATGGATTTGCATGGTCCCTGGATGGTGCCTCTATGTCTGCTGGGGAGAGCTTCATATGAGCCCACTTGCGTAAAGGCTCTCAGGTGCCCACTGTGAAGGTGGTGTGTGGCTCTGTGGGTTTAGATGCTGGGTTTGTAATCCGAAGGTGGTCAATTCAGACCCCAGAACTGGCATAATAGCTTCATTGTTCTTTTTTAACCCCCCCCCCCCCCAAATTGTTCTGGGAACTGTTTACCTGTGTTTCCGCCATAGTGCACATTGCTTTTGATAAATGATTCACAGTTGGTGGTTCTGATATTGAAATCCCTTGACCTTAAAAGTTGAAACGTGTCCCATTCCTAAAAACTTCTCATCCAGGAGTACACTTAAACATAATTTAATAAATGTAATCACAGCAATTAAAAGAATAAAACGTTATTGATTGAGTTACCGTGACCTTTAAGAATCAGCCTGGTGTGATCCATCATTTTCATTTAGCTGGTTCCGGTCAAATTGCTTTACTTGACCCTTTTTTTTGCATGAAGGTGACCTCAGCATGTTCACTTGTCACATCTAATCCATACAGTCAAGTCATGTGAAGGGGCCACTTTAACACAAACAGGAGTTAAGACCTTGCTAACAGGTCATCTGTGAACCTGACAATATCTGCAGTTGTTGAATACCAGAACAACCCACATGAACAGACTTAGGGAATAACCCAGAATGGGGCTCCAACCCATTGCAGTTTTCCAAACCCCAAAACCTCAGACCCCTGTGCTCTAGTGGATGGGTGGCCGTCAAGGGTCGCAGAGATTGCTAATCTTCACTCGACCCTTTTGGAAGTGTTTTGTGGTTCAGTGAGAGCAAATTTTGAGGCTGTAATCAATTGGTCACTGGTTTAAATCCTGGAGTTGGATGAGTGATTTTACTTTTAGACCCTCAACCCCCATTTGAAAGCAGGAACTGTCTGGTAAAATAGTATGTCACTCTAGATAAAAGTGTCTGTTAAATGTAACATAGATATACCATTATATGGGTATTAAATCTGGTTAGCTGGCATTTTACGTTCCAGTTAGAGTTGATTTGAGTGTGAAATTATGGTCCAGTCCCCAGTCCCATTCACCCCATCACCCCCTGTAGTGATAATCTGGTCAAGATGACTATTTACCAGTCAGTGCTGCTTGATTATCTGTTTAGTAGTTAATTCCGTTGATATTATCAGTTGATCAGTCGCACTGATGCATTGCATCTAGTTCTTTTGGGAATGAATCACAAGGTTGCTTGCTGCTCTGTAAACAACAATAATTATATATTTTGAATGTTAATTATAGAGTATTATATGCTAAGATAATTTAATGTTATCTAACCAACACCACCCTGTTTACACATGGCCTGTTTTGTACATGAGAGATTTACAGGGACAACAGTTGATTGTGTGGGCCTTGACCACAGAACCTTCAAGCATAGATGTGCTAAACCACACTTTAACTGCTGCTGGTACAAACACCTTCTGGCCACTTTCCTTAAATTGCAAATGTAGGGAATAACCTCATCCACACAACACATTTTATCAGAGATATAATATTGTCAGAAGTCTCAAAAGTGACACACCAGTTTTATTTGAACCCGCAACCCTGGGGGTGTTTGGTCACCTGAATTAGCTTTATCTCAGCATAAATATTTAAAGAATTAGTTCTTTGCTTAAGTATACACACTTGGAAAATCAATATATTATTGTAATAGTGTTACAATATCAATAATCGTCAATGAGCCAAACATTGTCAGCTGCTTCTGCTTGTAACACTGTGAAATGTAATAAGTCTAGTGTGCGGGATATTAGAGCAGTTTTCGCCTGACAACTACGGTTCTAATTTTCAACCCATTTAGTGGTTGCTTAGTTACCATGAGGGAAAGTCTCCCCAAAGTGAAAAGCTTCTTTTCCGCATGCCTCCCACAGACACCCGGCATGTGAGGCACACAGGTTTTGGGCCTCATTTGGGTGTTTTCAAGCCTTTTGGAAGGTTCCGAAATGGGCCCAAGTGTGCTAGGGAGTTTATCAATACCAAGGATGCAAAGAACATACTTGTGCTCTTGCCAAGAGCGTTCTTGCTAAGTTGCCGCCCAGGAACAAACTAGGATGCAGTGAATCATGGGATTGTTCTCATTGGCAAGGATGCAACTGATGAATCCTTGATATCTGGTGCTGGGTAAGAATGACTTCCGGGGATTTTTTACCATCCTCCATCTTTCTGTTCTTGAGTATTGTAACTATACTTTGGCAACAGAAAATATTGTCTAGCACAGTGTTTCCCAACCCAGTCCTCGGGGAAAGGGAACACCGGACAGTCCACATTTTTGCTCCCTCCCAGCTCCCAGCCAATTGGGAACACCCCTAACATCCAGGGGCCCCATGAAAATATGTGGTTTGAACCTACTGCTGCACACCTGAACCTGATTGGGTGGCAGTGAGCATTCAATGATACAAAGCATGAAGATGGAAGCTTCCAGAAGTTTTTAGTGATTTGATCTTAAAAGGGGTTGGTGATGTCGGTCTTTAAGTTTCCATCAGTGCAACCAGCTGTGGCAAAAGTCGGTATGGGATCTAGATAGCTCACTTCCTGTCTGACTGGGCGCCCACTTCCTGTCTAATCACTTTAATAGCTATACCATGTTGACATTATTAAACCTTTGTATAAAATTAGCCACTGGTTGCACAAATGAAGTGAGGAGAATATGTTGACACAGAGCAGTGGAAGGTAAATGGATTATAAGAAGGAATATGGATACTGGAACTGTGGGGTAGTAACAAACTGCAAACTTCAGACATGTTTATGTTAACGGGCAGGACTCAAGCCTCCAAAATACCTGAGATAAGGCTGGTAAATTTTACCCTATAACACACTTTCATTTCAGGCTTTGTGTGCTGTCTATTCAGAATATATTGGTGCGTATATATTTGGCTTGGGTAACAAAAGCTGAACAGTTAACACGGTTGTAAGAAAACCACGGATATTGCACAATTACACGCACTTTTAGGGGGAACTTTGCGATCACATTAAACTCTGACTGAAGTTTAAACCCACGTCATGCTTCGTCGCCGACCAAGAGCAGCGCAAACCGAGCGTGCTAGAAGATGACAGCAGCTCGCTCAACACACAGAGCTGAATAAGTTTTCCATTTCCTTAAATATAGTATATCTTATATTTTCTATCATCCGGAGCGGACAAGCTAAGTTACATTTAGAACATTTAAAAAGTTTTAAGGACCGCTACATAACTTCCTGCAAACATGTACAATGATCGATCGCCGGTCTTCGCTATTCTGTTTATTTTGATTCGTCTGTTGCCTTTTCACGTGTGTGCAGGACAAATCGTCTGCGGAAGATGGGTGGATGAATGGATGCTTATTTGTAAGGAGTAAATGTCATTCATATTTGATTTAAGTGATATTTCATAAATGCAGTACCTCGCCAACGATAGTAATTGGGAATGGTGATATATAATATAAGGACGAAAACAAAACAAAAACTGCACTCTGGGTTAAATATAAAATTCTTGATGGCTTTCAGGGTGCTTATATTTTATCAGCCTGTCAAACATTTCCTTTTTAGTGCAGCAGGAGTGTTTAAATGTTGTGCTCGGGAGATTAATGGTTGCAATTCAATTTGAGATTGCGTTGAAAAGGTATCTGGGTTGGTGTTTAGCTCTGTGGGTTTGGCATCTGTGTCCGGAAGGTCATGGGTTCAAATCCCGTGGCTGGCATGGTAATCCTATCTCTGTCGTCCTTGAATAAAGCCCTTGCCTTCTGATGCTGTGTGTGTATAAATGCTAAAGATGATGTGGGGGTGGTGCAGTGGTTAGCACTGTTGCCTCACACCCAGGCTCAAGTGTCCATCTAGGTTCCACGTGTGTGGAGTTTGCATGTTCTCCCCGGGTTCTGTTGAGTTTCCTCTGGGCTGTTGCCCCCCCCCCCCATGCTGAAGCTGACTGGAGTTACCAAATTGCCCATAGGTCTGTAATTGTGCCTTGTGGTGGGCTGTTCCCCCCCATCCTGGGTTGTTCCTCACCTTGTGCCCTTAGGCTCCAGACCCCCCATGAACCTGAACAGGTAACAAGATAAGTGGTTTCAGAAGATGGGTGGATGGAAAATGATGTCTTTTTGGGTTATAACACTGAAACCAATTATTGCTACTTATTAAAATTTCTCAATATAAGTGTGAGCAACATGACTTCATTTTTCCACCAATGTCATAGATTTCTGTCAACATTTTAAGTACAATTTAAAATAATTTTATTTATACAGCGATATCCATCCATCTCACAAATGCTTCTACAAATGCGTATGCCAGAAATTGCAGTGTAAGTATATTACACATAAAAAAAGCAACGGAGCTGAATTATTGTAAAACAGGATTAGTGTCTTTCAAACTAGTCATCATATAAGTTGCTTTCTGATGTTTTGACAGGTTAAAATCTGTAAAACTGAAGATTCCGCATATTTCGTTTACATGAAGATTCAAATACTTTTAAATAAAAGCATGTGTTAATATCTCACAAAGTGTAAGTGAGTTATATGTGTACAGAGTGATCATTGTGCTGACCTACTTATTGACCTGGTAAGTTAACGATTTGACTTTCACCCTAAACGAGCTCGATGTCTTTAAGAGAGCCGGACTGTGTCATTTGAAGGCCGTGGGTGAGCATCAGTGTAAAAGCGCTACTGACACCCACGCTGCACTGAAACAGATGCTTCGAATTGGTTTTTTATAGTGACACTGGGTCATGTGTAATAGACACGGAGCACCAAAAGGGTAGTACTTAAAAGGATGGCGTGGAATTTATGCTTATAAAAGTACCTCCCCCCTTTTTGCTGTAAAACGGGAGAGTCCTGACGGGACTTGGGAGAGCGCTGCCGGACCGGCTAGAGAGAAACAGCGTCTCGGCAGCATCTCCTCCCGCTGCCGCTGGCCGATCGCTGGAGGTAAGACCGCTTTGGGTTTATTTGCAACAATCGCAACTTAACAGTTCTTTGTAAATGCGGATAAGGGGCATTTCGTGATTAGAGCGTTGCTTTTTGGTGCGGACGTGCAATCCTGTACGTCCTTTTGCAGCATGCACGCGTATTGTTTCCACCCTGCGGTGAAAAATAAAAGCATCAGTATTAATAGTTTATTGCAATAATGACACGTTAGCATGCTTGTTTCCTCGGCTTGCATCATTTCCATTTTGGGGGGCGCAGTTTCCCGATCCCACGCCGCTTCAGATCCCTTTTAGATCCATTCTGCCATGTACTAGGTTTAGTTAAAAAAATAACTAAGTTTGGATTATTAGTTCGGCTGTCCGCTGTTCGGTGCATACGGCATACGGCGTGGCATGCAGACAACACTGGGGACCTTTATTATTACATGGAAAGTCACACGTTTTCAGAGGAAGTGGTGGAGGAATTGGGTCGGTATCGCTGGTCCGGATGGGGGAAGGTCCTATTTATAAAGGATGTTTAATTTCCATTAAAGTAACCATCGATGTATGCCTCCCCCGGGTGCGATCGCCGCTGTCAGCACGGATGAGGGAAGGGAGACCTGGCGGCGAGCAAAGGCTCCGAAAGCCGGTGCGTCCGGCCAGAACGCCGCGACCATGAGGAGGCGGTGGTGTGACTTCTGCGGGCGATCTGACCGCAAGACCGCGCAGATCGCATTTAACGCAAGAAATCAATGCGATCCGGCGGTCAGGCGCCGCACCTCCGGCACCATCATTTGTGTGTTTGCCTGATGCACCGAAACTGTGGCTTTGCTGTCCTGTATGGGTTGCTTTGTGCTTTACATATTCCATAGCAGTGTTTGATATGTCCTTCATGGTTTTAAATATTTTAAATAAATAATATGTTAATGCAGAGGTGAACAGATTCTCGTGACTGAACCGGGCCTGTGCTGGTATTGGGCGTCAGTATAGTGTATTTTCTTCTACCAATGAAAGTATTTTTCAGACATTATTTATCGCCGTACATTTTTTTTTTTTGCTGCAACGGACTGTATGTCTACATTTAAGGTCTTTGGTCTGCTTTCTCTTCTTGTTTTACCAAGAAACTCCTTCTAAACCCTGGCTTTGGGTTTTATTAATGTTTCTCTAGTCCTCAATGCCTTAATTTCATCAAAAGTGTTTTTGAAAAGAAAAGAAACAAACTGCATCATTGTTCATTCAAACAAAATAATAATAATAAAAAAAAAATAACTCCCATTTTACTGGCAGTTATTTTACCATGCTGGAGGCTGGTGTCTATTTATCCACAGAAAGAGACACTATGTCAAGGTGATCCTGACCGCTTTACAGCAATCCTCTAAAAGTTCTCCTGGAAAAGGCATGCAGTGGCAGGTCTGCCTCTCCGGAAATGTATTCCATAAAAACTCATACGACAAACGGTAGTGGACGTCACATGCTCACGAACAGATAGCAAGTACCATTAATTGTAACGTGTCACTCTGAGGCTGTAGCTGTACCGTGACCTGGCTGTTTAAAATACACCCAGACAGAGGCTCTGAAGCCCTGAATCGTGGCTCTGTCTTTTGATAAACACTCCCCCCCTTTGACTCCAACTCGAAAATGACTCCATTCAAGAGACAGGCCGAAAGTCACCATCACAAATCCCCATTGCTTATAAAAAAAGCCTTTCATTTTCAGAAGTGCATGTTTCAGTCCGTCAATACGATGGCGCGACTATACCAGCGAGTTGGTTTTGAAGCTTTCTCGTGTGCAGATGGTGAAGAATGCCGTGAAATGGTGTTTGGGAGAAGGAATACATAGTTGGGCAGGGGCATAGACGTGGTTCTGGGTAGGTTCTAGAAGGTTGCTCGCTTCAGAGGGGTGTGGAGGAAATGCACGAGGGACGGACAATGTGTGGGTAGTTAGGTGGCACGAGATCCCTGTCTGCTAACACTAGGAGCTGGAGAAGTTTGCTGAACCTTTAAAATGATAAAATTGTCTAATTATTTAGCTGATGCTTTGGTGCGAGGTTCATAATTGCCTGTTTTGAATGTGTATTTGACTCGGCAACCTGTTGGTTTCATCATTTTTTTCACACTTTTGAGGGTGCCTTTTATTGCGTGCTGAAGTGCAATGTATGAACATGTTCCTGTGCTTATCTCCAAGCTTCTCTCAAATATTTGCCTGTTTGATTAAGAACTTGCCAAAATATGCCGAATTCTCCCTAGGCTGAAGATAAAAACCGCATACTCTCCTTGAGGGGGTCTCTATATGTCACTATGATTCTTACCTGCTTGACAGGTCCTTCAGAGTTCCTGGTCACCACGGAAATCTTGGTGAGAATAAGAGTTTC
>JAODKN010000079.1:14634273-14646015 GCA_026774425.1 Petrocephalus zakoni
ACTATGATTCTTACCTGCTTGACAGGTCCTTCAGAGTTCCTGGTCACCACGGAAATCTTGGTGAGAATAAGAGTTTCGCTGGGATGGTCAACTTAGATGTTTCGATTAGTTGTTGTGGCTGTGAGTTCCACGCCTGTCCAGGTTTAAGCCGTGATTACACCTGTACAAAAGCCATAGTTTTTAACCCCAGAGGAACTGATATGTAGCAGTTGAAATGAAACGTATTAATAAAAGCCATTATGCCATCGATGGGGCAACTGTTGGTTTTTGAGGTGTTATACTGCAAGTTGTACTGGATCTGGACTGCATTAAATTGATTCTGGACTAGAATGTACTGTGACAGGCTTGGTATGAATCTGGACTGAAATTATTCTGGATTGGACTTTGTTTGACTGTGTCTGGACTGTAACAAGTGTGGACTGGTCTGCATTGGGATTGGACTGCAATGAATCTGGACTGGACTGGAATAAGTCTGGACTGGTCTGTGTTAGGACTGGACTGATAGACTGTAATGAGTGTGGACTGGACTGAGTCTGCAAAGCCTGGATTGGCTGGCAGAGGTTGAGGTCACATTGTGGGCTTTCACACGTCCCCTTCAACCCAAGGCTGACCAGCAGTCAGGTCACATGGGTTATTTTTGATTGGAGAGTCGCCTTCCAGCCACCAGGGTGTGCGTCAGTCTCGAGGGGACGTATGAAATGCTTCAGAAAGAGGAGCACATTACACAATATATGAAGACAGGATCTCCCACAAAGTCTCACGGTGGCTGTGATCCATGGAGGGTCGCGTCCACTGAGTGCCAGGGAGTGCCGAGGTATGGCGACTGTGGGAGTTTGGGAAGATCTCCTCCCGTCACGGGAATTCACCGACAGAGGGGTGACACACTCAGCGGAACTGGAGCTGTACCCCGGAACTGCGTTCCAAAGGACGGGAGTCATAGGTTGATGGCATAATCCTGTTTTGCGGTTATTTATGGATGCCTGTTCAGAATCACGCACTGACCGGATAGGAACTCTGTTGTTTGTCGATTAGAAACGCCCATCGATGGACGTGAGGAGCTCCGTTCCCCGTCCCCTCTGGCTCTTTAAGTGTGTCCCGCCCTTGCAGTGCGGTTTCTGCGTCCGTTTCCACTTTTCCTGAAAGCGAGGCATTGCTCTCTTTTCCATCTCGTACCTTTTGATGGATACTTACTGGAGACACAGAATATTCGTACATAAGTCTGCTGTCGTGGAAACGGGGACGGCGTGAGGGAGGAGTGTTTCTGCGGTTTTTCTTTTTCTTATTTTTGGTGTCCATTCAAACCATAGGTACTTGTGACTGTTATTAGGCGTTGTCTTGATTTTTATGAGCTGAGGTCTCTTCTTTCAGAAAGATGTCTAAATGTGTACCTTGTAGGAGTACAAGTTCAGGATGGGGGTGGCGATGACAGATGCTATTTATCTGTTTTTATTTTATTACATTTTTGAATTGATCTATTTTGCATGTTAATGAAACCAGGTCATAGACACCAGGGGGCAATGTAGAGTAAGTACTTATAGAAAGGGGGGTGGATTTGAACCTCTTACCCTGGAGGTGTGACGTGATGGTGTACTGAGAAGTTATGTTTCCCTAACCGGGCACTTAGGTCATGTGGTAAGCTCTCAGCCAATGGCACGGCACTTGACATAACTTCTGCGGTCCAGCTTGCCAATGGGTGGCTCCGTTACAAACCGCTGAAGCATTCGCTTGCGCTGGAAGGTAACGAGAAGCCATAGCTTACGTCTCTGGGAAATCTCTGCCATTTATGACGTCGTGTGGGGGAATGCATGGTGATGGATGATCGCAGTTATAGCCATTTCCTTCCCCTTGTTCATTCATCCATCAGTAATAACTTAAGCCATTAAATTTCACAGCCGCCTGTGATTTTTGTGCATAATAAGGTTTTCATGCACACTTTCCACAAAACCCCAATGTATAATTGAAACAATCTTTTTTTTTACTTTCCTTTCCTGACATGTTCTGCATCGCTGTTGTTGTCACGCATTTTCAGACTATAACGTCTGTGTTTTTTTTTCTTTTTTCCTTAAGGTCTGCGATTGCGCCAGCGCGTAGCTGATAGACGACTTTAAGGGGGAGCCGAGAACGAATCGCCAGCTAAGCCTTCCAAGATAAACGTGGGGCTGTTTATAAAAACGCTTAAGCTAGCGGAAGGAGGCTAGATATTCTTCCCAGAGACGACAGACCCTTCTGGCGTGAACTCTGCTATTGTGTGGAGATCAGCGTTCCAGTCACTAGGAGTATGGAAATGCACAGCGTTAATGTATGCTGTGGGTCTTGGTGGAGCACGCTAGCTATTTCTGTTTTCACGCGCTTTTTGATTAGTTTGTCGTTTTGTTTTACGCCGATATTTGGGAAAGACTGCAGGAGGTTTTATGTTCATCCTGAGACTGGGCCTTGGGTGGTTTTCCGTCAGACCCCGCGAAGTTAAGCTCATCTGATCGCGCAAGGCATGTTTTCAGTCATCCCTCAGCTCATTAAATGTGTACTGGGTGGGAGGTAGACAGCCCCCCTCGCGTAGACACGTGGGGCTGGGCTGGCAGGGAGGGGGGGTTGGAGACCCGGAGTTAATTTACTTCACCCATGTGCAGTGGGAGTGTTCTGTTTCATTTCACTCCCAGCAAGTGTTGATGTTATTCCTGAGATTCATTACTACCAAACTCACCTGTTTTCTGGTTTCTTTTTCCTCCATCCAGACCAGCCTGTTTACTTCTGTGTTTGCCTTTGGGTTGCGCACAGGTACTCTCCCAGCCTGGAGCCCCCTTGACATTCCCTCAACAGGCCTTTAGTTTGCTGCCAAGTTCCTGTAATCACACGGATCTCCTGGCTGCCCCTTCCAGAGACTCTCTCGAGGTTCTCACTTTGGGGAACAGCTGTCACTTCACTGACGTTTCCTCCAAAAGGACGGGCGTGCGCCATTCTGCCCAGCAGAGGAAATCCCTGCATGGCTTTTGGGGACGGGCAGTCAGGGCCTGAGGCGGGTGTGTAGCTCATGCTAAGATGCTAAATCCCAGTCGCCCCCTGGGACAGGTCTTCATTTATTTTATTTCTTCATTTCACTACAGCCTACGGGCTCGGGGGGAGGAAAATGTTCTGTCATGTCTGGGGGGGGTGGGGGGGGCGGGGTGACGGCTGATGACTGTATCTCTGTGAAGCTGAAGCTTAGGGATAAGATGTCTGCTGTCTGGGTGTCTAGTCCTCAGTGTTGTCATTTTAATTTGTGCATCTCTCAGATGATATTAGCGCAGATGCGTCTGGCAGCTACCACGCTAACCGAGCAATATGGCAACAAGGCTGAGAAAATATTTACATATCGCGCACTTTAAGTGTTGATTCAGCCCTGCATAATATGCATTTCTTCATATTAGCATTTTTATTTATGAAAAAAAATGAATGAATATATCTATATCGTTAGCTAGCTGGGTACGGTTAGCGCGTTTCCCTAACGTGAGGGTGTTTTGACGATGAGGTGGGTCGTCCTGTTCTGAGAGCAACGAGTGACCAGACAAACCTGCAGTGATACAGAACATTGCATCACTCAGATGTGTCCCGTCTGTGTATACTGATTTAGATAATCTACCTGTCCCCAGAGGGGCTTTGATTAACGGGCCTACTTGACCCCAGCCCCAGCTCCTGCCAAATGCAGAGGGACTGGTGCTGACCTGAGACACAGCTAGGGGGCGCTTTGTGCTGTTTTTGTTACCCTCTACCTTTATCCTTGTCTCGATCAATGGATTATTTTTGGAAGGCAGACATCGTTCTGGTCTAAGCTGGCTCTCCATAATATGAACGGATTTGTGTTTTTTTTTTTTGTTGTGGGAGAGGGCGGTAGCTTCTTTTGTTTTGGTAGTCTGTGCAGCTCTGCCCCTCCTGGATTAGCTGTCCTCCCCCTGGGGTGATCTGGGATTTGGGTCCATCTGTCTGATTCTTCAAGCCTCTGTTCTGGGCAGGCTGGCTTCGAACAACCACCCCATAGGCTGCAGGTTCATGCTGACTCACTGCACCCCCTACTGGGTCATGGAAGACCCCACAGGGGTCTTTTTTTCTTATTGGCTATCATGAGCTTAGCTATGAACCATTAACCTTATTGGCTGAAATGTATTTTTGTACTTATCCCGGGAATACATGCTGAGCTGCAGGAGCAGAAGCCAATCCACCTCGCACCTCTCCCGTGATGCACTGCGACACATTCCATTTTTTCAAATTATGTGCCGGGATACCTATGGGCCAGGAACTGACTCTGCACCTGCCAAAAATGAGCAAGAGGATCAGAGACACAGTGTCCAGAAGCTACACCGCTATAGTTCTGTTCTTGCACACCTTTGGAATGAGACCTCTATTGGCAACTATGTGTAACTACATGCTTTCAGAAAACATTGGATGGAGCTCCATGCGATATTTTGTGGAATCTGTGGAAGTTTGATTTGTATATTTCTTTATATCTTCGGAGGCTTAATTTCCCGCCTTTTTCTGGGCCTTCCCGGGCTGGATCTCCTTCTCAGGTTTTGTTTTTCTCCTGCACTGAGACGGCCTGGCTGGACTCACCCTGGAATGTTCCTGGGGGGGGGGCTAAAGCCATCTGAGACCAGACACACTCAAGTAAGACACCCTATTTATGGCACCCTATGTGACACATGTACCACTTTGAAGGAAGCCACCAACAGCATCCATCTCCTCAAGCCCACTGATGCCAGGAAGCCCACCTAGATACCTATATGCCTTTGTATTTGTGGGGGCACTGTTTGTATGTTTTTCACACAGACCTCACATTGGGTTTTATTTACTTTTTGACTGGCAACATTATGTCAATATTTAGACAGATGGGGAGCGGATTAAATCTCCCAAGGGTGGTGGCGGGGAGCAAATTAGCAGGGGGGGTTTATATGTTGTTTTATATGGGCCGCTGATGGCTTTCTGGGAATTCTGCATGAGGACGATTCACTAAAATGTCTATGCGGGCAGCAAGGCTGAGGGGTTTCACTGGGAGGGCCGCTGGCGCCCCCTACAGACGGGGTGAGGAGAAACAGCTGATGCTGTGTGCTGATTATATCTGTGCGGCTGGTGACCGAAGGGGCCCGTCGGGAAAATCCTGCCTCATTAACCCCCTGACCAGCTGTGATCCGACTTAGCTAAGGATTAAAGGACGACACAGGCGCATCCTGCTTAGGAGAGATGCTCAGAATCCCTAAAGTGGGAATTCCCTTGTTTCATTTTTATGTATCGCTTACTGTTAATTGTCACGTTATAAGATTGTCGGGTTCCTAAAAGTAGCTTGGCCAATCTCTGCAGGGTGAAATGGTTGTCTTGGGGTGGTGTTAGGGGTTAGGATGCGGCATCTGTGATTGGAAGGCCGCCGGTTCGAATCCGGGTTCTGATGCCTATTTGGATTCGCCTTCCCAAATCTACCTTTCGCATTTACTTCTCCCTCCCTTGATTATTAAGAGATTAACGAAGCAGTTACCGATATCTGGGAGTAACCGTCTTCTAAATGACGTTTACATTTTTTTAGCAGATGCTTTTATCCAAAGCGCAGGATGGTTGAGAAACCAGGGTCAGCCCGTCCCTGGAGCAACTGAGGCTAAGAGCTTTGTCCAAGGTTAAGGTTGGCCTGCTTGGTCCTTGGGATGCAATGGTGATCATTCCGTCAGCCCTGGAGTTTGAGCCAGCAGCCTCCCGATTACAGGCACAGCATCCTAACCCATAGGGCCACACACCTCCCTGTTGGCTCTGTTGATGGACACACGAAAGCGCCTGGTGTTGGCTCCTCATTCTAGGTCAGTCTGTCTTATGTATAATCGCCTTTCCTCTGTTTATGGGTCACACAGCCGGATGGATGCCGGTTCTCGTATCCCATTGGTGACGGTCTGGCTCTAGTCCATGTCTGAGCCCCACCCCCTGTTTGCGTGACATCCCTTCTCAGAAACATGGAAGGCATGTTTAGCCGGAGATGAGCTAGGTTTCATTAATACTGCATGTGTTTATTTGTTTACTGGGGGGGGGGGGGGGTCATGTTCCCACACTGCCAGAAATGCTCTCCGGGCTGCTCTCATCCGGACAATCGATGCCCACGTAGGATGTTTGTGAAGACGTTGTCGTCTAACCATCGCTTAATAATTTCCATTATTTAATAACTCATAATCACCAACCACATTTCTTTTTTTCTTTTAATACTAATTTGGTGAGGGATTTATAATGATTATGTGCGGTCAGGGTATGATTCTTGTTTTATTTTCATAAGACAGGGGCCATAACTCATACAGAGGGACCAGCCTTATCATTAGCCAGTGATATACTTTGAATCGGTGAGTAACAAAGGATTGGACACCCCGGGGGCCAATCAGCTACCACAGTGCACCTGTGCCTTCCGTATATGCGCCTATGTGCGTTTTAAGCCAATATGGTCACGCACACCTGTGCGACCCCATCTCAGCGTTTTAACGTGACTACCATACCTGCAACTGCCTCCAGGGAACTTATGGATTTACAAAAAATAGATTGATTATTATTTTTGATGTAACTGGTTGGATTTTGAGGTGCAGCATCGTTCATCACACAAGTCCGCTGTACCTAGTTTGTCCTCTGTGTTGTTGAAGGACCTTACTGCAGATTGTCCTTCTAAATCTAACCGGACGGGTCCCGATATTCAATTAGTGTCTTAAATCTTAAATGAATTTAAGTGCCGTCTGAGGATGCGGTTCCCTGTGACATCAGAGCACAGGCAGGAATAATCCCGTCCCGTCTTTTGTGCTCAGTGAGACCTTGGATTCATGTCTGGAATGTGGCAGGTCATTTACGGGTTGGACTGGGCTGTTGAACCCTGAGGAACCTTTTGCCATTCTACTTTATTCTGGAAGTTTAACCAAATGAGGAGTCTGTTGTTGGGCTGTTAAGCAGATGCTGATTCTGCAAGTTAAGCTATATGTTTATTTTCTTTTGTGCCCTCTTGTGTCCTGGAGGGTTTCTTGCAACAGATTTGATGTTTGTTTCTGAGTTTTTAGCCTTTTAAAATACAATTTAAATAGCATTGTGTTTTAATCTTTCTCCCAGGGTTCAGACCTACACCCGTCTGCATGTGAATGCAGGTCCGCGGCACACCGAGCAATGCACGGCCTCGCTGGCATACATCTGGTCGGACCCGGTGTGCTTATGCTGCTTAAGTGTCCATCTTAAGCCGCTGTATGGTGACCCTCCATGGTCGCCCGTGCCCCCGAGTGCAGTGATGTCAGTGAGCGATTAGGGCAGACGCTCACGCAGACTTACAGTAATGGGGCCTGGCAGGAAGCAGCTCTCCGCAGGCAGGGAAGTGACATCCTTGGGGGTCGGCACCCGTTCCTCGGACCCGCACCATGTGTACGGTCATCCTGTGCTTCGTCCTGCACCAGATCTGGAAGTGTATGGCCAGCGTCACGCCGCCCCCCGATGCCAGAGCACGTGAGTGCCATCATTCCGCTCTTGTGTTTTCCGTCCGGAATGCAAGCTGTCCTTAACTGGCAAACTGAACAGTGTTTGTCTGATGTTTTTGGGAAGAGATCAGTCTTTTGGGGAAGATGTGTATTTCTTTCTTGGTAAGGTCAGTCCTTATAGCATCCGGAGAAGAGTAAAGCAGTTGACTAGAAAAATTGCTCAGTGTTTAGAGCGGTGGAAGGTCGCTCCTCGAGATTAAAGAGCCCTCGTGCAAGTTCGCCCGCACATCACATGACTTGGATTCCCGGGATGCTTTCGGGGGCGTGGGGGGGGTGTGCGCGAGCACCGGGTGGCGTGGAAACCCCCCCCCCCCCCACTATGTACCCCTACGCTCAAGGAGGCCGCCTGTGTTTGTTTGTCCATGACGTCTTTGCGCCTATCTTGGCAGAGAGACGACCCTATTAGCATTCCGTCTAATTCTGGAATCCATAAAGGTGCTTTAAATCCACCCCTCCCACTGAGAGCGCCGTCCACATGACCTGTTGGCGGTCCTTGACTCGCCAAGGGGCCGGGCAGCCCTAAGCCCCCTGCCGAGTGTGGACGAGAGGCGCGGTGGGGGGGGTGGATTGGCCCCCATCTGAATGGGGCAAAGGAGTGTTTCTCATTTTCCTGAACAATAGCAGCATTGTTGGGGGCCCCAGCTGATGTGGGTCCACATTTGGTTGGAATTACCACCACGGTGGAGACAGGAGGGCAGCAGAGAATCCTGCTGTCTGCCCCCCCCCGCAGACCTCCCGGCGGGCCCACAGTGCCACTCCCTGATGGGATCCCCTTGGATGTCCTGCTTTAATGTATCCCTGGAGACCATTCTGCTCTGTTTCCCATACCACCACCGGGGATCTGAGTACCAACCCTCCCCCCAAAAGGTACGGGAGGGATCCAGGCTGGAAATCGGGACAGTTAGAGATGGATTGGGTCACCGGTGAGGGGGGGGAGGGGATTAAGCCACCAGTGACTCATCTCCACATTGATTGGCTGAAACTAAGGACACCGTCGCTTTAAAAGACAGACGAAACAAAAGAGAGCAAAGTCACTATCAGGCCAGCCGGCCGGCGTGTTGTCTGGGAAGCAGCTCGCTTATTAAAATTTGATTCTGTCGATACTCAGTTTCGCTTTCATCCTGCCCACCCCCCCTAGGCTGGCGAGTGGCCAAGATGAGA
This sequence comes from Petrocephalus zakoni, assembly GCA_026774425.1. Lineage (NCBI taxonomy): Eukaryota > Metazoa > Chordata > Actinopteri > Osteoglossiformes > Mormyridae > Petrocephalus > Petrocephalus zakoni. The sequence goes on from JAODKN010000079.1 coordinate 14,642,934, forward strand.
TTAGCCCTGAGTTAGAGAGGGGGGTAGTGTGCTAGCCTCACTGGGCATGTGCAGAGCACTGCAGGTGCCTCCTCACGTCCAGCACTCTCCGTAACATCGGGCCGGCGCACTACATGTGTGCAGGGATGTCACAACAGGCACACACATAATAATACATGGAGATCTTCAGTATGATGTCGATGGCAGATGATTTGGATCAGAACCAGTCTCCTACCTCTGGCTATGCTAAAATTGCTGGTTGAGGGCAGATGTGCGTTGCGGTTGTTTGAGTGGCTCTCGTTTGCACGTTTATCGTCAGGTTGGGTTATCTGAGGGGGAAGAGTGTTTCCTGGCTCTCTGTCTCTGCTCCTGTTTTGCCTTTAGTGACCAGATTATGCTGACCTTGTATCTCCAGGCACGTTTACGGTCATGATCTCTGTCTGCCTGGACCTGTTGCTCATGGGAGTTTTGTGTACACAAATATGTTCTGAAGGCAGAGCAAAAAAATGAGCCAGCTGCTTGGACCCACATCCTCAACAATCTGATTGGTTATCTCTGTGAACCAATCATTTTACGTTCTGCCCTCAGAACATTTTTGTGTAAGTAAAAGTCTCACGAGAAAACTGCCTCAGACTCCAGCTGCCGCTGTATAATCTGCTAAATCTCCTTTCATTGTGGAACTTACTTTCTGTGAAATTGTTGTTTAGTCCCTCCCACTCTACATTATTCAAACTTTCTGTGTGTCTGAATATTATTTTTTAAATATTGAACCTGGAAAGGGGCGTATTGAGGGCGGCGTGTGGCTCGCTGTGGCTCACAAGGTTGCCAGTTCAAATTCCCTGCTTGGCAGAGTGATTTCTCTGTTGTCTTTTTGACCCCAGTTAATCCAGGGACTGTCTGGACCTGCTTCCTCAAAAAAAAAGTATGTTACTAGTTGAAAGTCTGATAAATAAACTAAATTTATCAGCACTTTTTCATTAAATATTTAGCAAACTGTAATGTATCTACAAGGCAGAATTAGTGTGACCTTTCATTTGAGTTTACCGGAGTGAATTTGTTACTCGTAATTAGCCAGAAACGACTGTCCCTGGACATTTTTGTTTGCCCAGTAAGTACCGATGGTATCAGGAGTAGTATAAAGGCTCCTGTACCCTACAGTGGCAGTATTCAGTTTCTCCTTTTTATACTTTCTCCTTTTGTGGAGACTCCATAGTGTTGACCAAATGGGCCTCTGTGATTCTGTTACAGCCCCTTAATTGCTTTAGACAATGTGCAGGGAGTCATCTCGAAAAAAGTCCTCAAGTCAATAGCCTCCTTTGCTGCTGGTTAAAGTGTGTGCTGTGCGACTTGCTGGGTTGGGATGCTGTGTCTGTGATCGGAAGGTTGCAGGTTCCAATCCCGTTTAGTGATGTCACTGTTGGGCTCCTTAACCATGCATTGCTCCTGGGACTGTCTGACCCTGCTTTATCAGTAGCATGTCCCTCTGTGGGTAAAATCGTCAGATAAATAAACGAAATGTGAGTCTCTTACTTAAAACAAGGCTAGTGCCTCATGTACTCCCCCTGACATCTGTACTTAGCTGCCACAAAGAAGGTTCCTTTTCCAAAGAAGGTGTCCGGTTATCACCCAGTTCCCATGAAAAGCGACATGGAAATGATCACACACAGAAACTGGCCTACTCCTGGATCGCTCTATAAAGAAGACTGCTGCTATGTGTGCGTGTGTGTTCATGTTCATTACTTCTGGACGTGATTATTATTAATAATCATGTAGCTATTCAGTCATGCAGCTCAATATATACCGAAGTAGCTTTGTTGAAAGCTACAGCAGCCTGTTCCTCCGTCCCACAAACTGTATTCGCTATTTTATGTTAGCAAACACCCACGTTTAACAACCAACTGTCTGTTGTTTTCAATAAATGGTATTTAGAGTCCCGAAATGCTGCAACGCTCCTGCCTTCAGAGAGGCCATTTGATTATAAGCGCGCTTTTCGGTGTACCCCAGTGCATAAGCCACGCGCCAGGTCACCGCTGTCGGTGACAGCCATCGTGGTTTCTGTCTGATTTTGCAGACAGTGACGTGTAAAGATGTCCGCCTTTATTTTACGCCTGGACTGATTTGATTTGTGAAGTCAGTTTCCGAAAGCGTTTGTTCATCCTGAGTTTATAGCTGCACCTTTTTTTCTAAGAAGAACAACCGCCCAGACCTTCAGCAACAAAAGAAGCCCAAACAGCAGTAGCAGGTCTGTCCCGCCGGGCCGGTACCAGGTACCCGCGCTGCCGTCTGTTCTTCCCATTGCTCTGGGTCGACATTATAGCTAAGTTTCATGTTGCATTCTGGCTGGGGTCAGGTACAGGGGGGCATCTTGAGAAGTCCTCACTGGACTCGATGGCCTCATTCTCCATAGTCTAAAGGGGGGGTTAGGGCGATGTGCCTGTGATCAGATGGTGGCAGGTTCAAATCCCAGAGTCAGTAGAGCAACTTTAATGTTGGGTCCTTAGGCAAGGCCCTTATTTCTAATTGCTCCAGAGAATGGCTGACCTTGCTGAGCATTACCTTACAGTGAACCCTGTCCAAAATTACACACATAAATAGCACCTCCTTCCTCCCCCAGATTGTTCCAGCAGCATCTTTCTACCCCACCCTGCACCTCTCTGCCTCTCAGGTCATGATCCTTACAGGCCAAAGACGCCAATCCTCTGCTCTCCTGACCCACATCTACCCAACTATAAGCAGAGCAAATTGCAATGACAATTAGCCAAACTAACTGTGGTACTGTGGGTTAGGCCTCTGTGTCTGTAATCGGATTGTTGTTCGTTTGAATCCCATGCTTGGGGGCGTACTGGATAGGAGAGCATGGGATAGCATAATGGGACATGTTTAAACTAAACATATGAGGAAAGGTTAGTTGAGCTAAATCTGTTCAGCCTCAAGCAAAGGAGACTGAGGGGGTACATGATTCAGGTCTATAGGATTTTGACCGTCTTGGATGCTGTTCAACCAAATAGTTATTTTAGCATTTGTTAAAATGCAAGAACTCGTGGCCATAGGTGGAAATTAGCGGGAGAACATTTTAAACTGGATTTAAGGAAGCACTTCTTTA
>JAODKN010000079.1:14660096-14676200 GCA_026774425.1 Petrocephalus zakoni
ACCTCACTGTGTGGTGTTGTTGTGAGGTCCTTCTTTAGAACTGGAACAGCTGTTTCATGAGAAACCCAAACTCAATGCAAAGGCAGCCTTATGCTCAGTGCTAAAAAATTTAATATTAGTTTTAAATAAGTAAACAAAGGAACAATAGCAATTCAGGTCACCGGGCAGAGTAGAGGCCATGCAGCATACACGGCAAATTTGGGCCAAGTCTGAGTCACCCTGTTTTAAAATGCCAAGGAATCTCTACACGCTGAGCTGCTACTGTGTACTGGGCTTGGGGAGGGGGGGTGCACTACCCGCCTAGCAGCACGACGGTCCCCATCAATTATAAACACGTCCGTTCAGTTTTAGTGCTGACTTAGGAAAACCAAAATGGCTGCTCCCTGCTAGGCTGTAGTTAGCTGCGTGAGCTAAGTAGTGCACTACTCTGTCAGGATGCTGTGTTTAGCACTTTGTGGTTTTTAAATTGTCATTTATTACAAACAAAACGATACTAATATATATTTTAAAATCAAATTGTCACATTAATGCAACATAAACGATGTGTGTCACTCATAGAGGCGAGGTCAGGCATCCTTAGTGTAGGACTGATGTGTGAAGTTTTGCCAAGCTGCTTTTAAGCTGATTTATGTCAGTTCAAAACAGCTAAAACTGGCAGGTGGCTTACAGTACTGCCTCTACAGTTTTCAACGCATTATCATAACATTACTTTAGCAAATATTCTGAACGGACCCTAATTCTAGCAGATTTTACATAATTATACCTATGCTAGTGTTTCCATCAGCACAAATAAATTAAACGTTCAGTTTCTTAATCTTGTGAGTTGTGTGGTTCCTGCGGTAGCCACCAGCGTTGGGGGTGTTACTACATGGCAGTTTCCTCACATGTACCTTTAGGCGCACTGACTGCTGACGATTTCCCACAATGCCTTTCATTTATGCAGCATGGCCCCATCTCGGGTGCCTTGTGGCACTAAGCTTGCATTTACCGTTAGATGTTGGATGCATTCTCCAGCAGACGTAAGCAAATTAAAAGGACTGCGAGCTTCAGGAGAAGCACATGGTGACTCGGGCTGTGTTACTGTACAATACAGAATATAAATACACCGGTAAACACCAGATCGAGAAGCTGGCGAATAGATGCCTTGTGCCGTAGCTCCCAGTAGGGAAAGATCTCCGCTGGTAGGATCAAACACAGGCTCCAAGCGGCTATGCCCGGTGACCTCTGCAGATTCAGAAATCACATGAATTTAGTTTTATCTCAAATAGAATGTTAGTCGAAAGGTAAGAAAGGTAAGCAGCAGCTCAGGGATCCAAAAAAGCAGTAGGTACGTTGTGCAGAGTCTGCGTCCTCTGCTTTTGCCTTGGAGTCATAGAGAGCCTTGTTCAGCCATCCCATATAGTCCCCTTGCTCTCATTTTTCTTGTGGAATAGAAGACCCGCGGCATTCTCTTTGACTATTATGGATAGCTACGTGCTTTGGCTGTCACTGCTATGCCTATGCATCGTGGTTCATGAGTCAGTCCCACAAATGCACCACAAGTCAAGTAAAAGTCAATCGAAAACTAAATTCAACCTCGTACCTGAAGGCTTACAAAGTGCAGTTTACATGCCTCTGTGCTGACCTTTAATTTCAAGGTGGAGCCTATCTAACAGTGTAAATTACAGGAAGGGCTGCATGGGGTATGCTGAAGCATCCCAGATGAGAATTGTTGCTGTGATTTACCATGGTTTCATAAACAGTGATAATGGAGTTGGTATTCCAGGATAAATAAATTCCTTGTTTTAGACGTGGACCTTTTCCACCATCTCTTGGGTGCATGACTCATGAGTCAGAGCCAGCAGCAGCATTAACAACTGATCACCCCCCCCCCACACACACACACACACACACACATACAAGAGCTCTCCCTGTTGTTGCTATAAACGTGATGTCACTCGGTCTCTGACACGTGGTTGGTTGTCTCTGTGTTTCAGATCACCACAGCCTGCGCTGAACAGAGCAGCTCAGATGAGAGCCCGGGATCCCTCTTTCAGCCCCATAGGAGCCTTCAGAGCGGATTAATGCAGACTTGTGTCCAGCACGTACAAAAGAGCCGCCCTTTAGAAGCAAGAAATCAGCGGAATTCGATGAGCCGCAAGAGGAGCCCTCATTGCTGACCGTCAGTGGAGAAAGGATTAATCGCCCGTTTACCTGGCTTGATGTACATGTTTCTGGGCAGCACTCCGAGGAGAGCCGACCACGGAATTCAAGACGGCTGCCGGGGAAAGACCGTCAAGCATGCCCACAGAAACACTACAGACAGATAGCATGGTCAAGCCCGCGGGCCAGGCCAGCACCTACGCCTCGGCCGTGCCCCTCCGCATCCTTAACAAGGGGCCCGACTACTTCCGTCGCCAGGCCGAGCCCAACCCCAAGCGGCTGAGCGCGGTGGAGCGGCTGGAAGCCGACAAGGCCAAGTACGTCAAGAGCCAGGAAGTGATCAACGCCAAGCAGGAGCCGGTCAAGCCGGCCGTGCTGCCCAGACCGCCGGCGTGCCCCATCGCCAAGCGGGCCTGCAGCAGCCCTGCCCTAAAGGCCTCCAACAACAACTCCAAGTCAGACACCTGTGTCAAGAGGGAGAACCTCAACCTAGAGATCCTCAAGAACATCCTGAACAGCTCTGAGGCCTCGTCTGCGGGGACGACGCACAAGCACAGCGCTAGGAGCTGGGCCCCCCAGCGCTCGGAATCGGCGGAGCTTAACCGGCGTTCTTTTGCCGAGTCCCTGAAGGTTTTCCCCACCCAGCCCGCCTCGAGTCCCCACGGGAGCAACCTGAACATCAGCAGGCGCTTCTTTGAGGAACAGTCCAGCGACTCATCCCTGCACGTGTCCCACAGCTCGTCAGACATCCGGAGGATATGCAATGGCAAGCCGCTGAGGGCCACCCCCAGCAGCAGCTCTGCTCCACCCCTGCCGCCTAAGCCCAGCCTCCCGGCTACCAACGCCCTCAAATCCCCTGACAGCGAGACCGTGGAACCCGGGAGTGCCGTGACCCGGAGACCTTCCCTGCACAGATCCAAATCCGACCTCAGCGACAGGTACGCCCGGGCCGGCGCTGACGTCGAGCGCTTTTTCAACTACTGTGGACTGGATCCCGAGGAGCTTGAAAACTTTGGTGTGGAGAACTTCACCCGGGCCAACTCGGACATCATCTCGCTGAACTTCCGCAGCGCGAGCATGATCAGCTCAGACTGCGAGCAGTCTCGGCACAGCAACGATGACCTGACGGACGACGAGGAGGCCAACGAGCGGGTGCCCTATGGCATATCAGCCGTAGAGAGGAACGCCCGGGTCATCAAGTGGCTGTATAGCATCAAGCAAGCCAGAGAATCGCAGAAGGTGTCTCATGTCTGATGGAAACCCCGCCTTCTCCACCACGTCCATCTGTTTCCTCTGGTTTCTTTGCGTCCGACGTGAGACGTCCTCAGAACCTGCATGCTTCTCGAACATGCGACCTGACCTGGCATCAAGTCAAAGACGCGATCCTAAGCAAAAAATAAAAACGACTTTGCGACGGCTGCACTTTCTGAGCCCTCTCGCTTGAAATACGGTATTCTTGCTTCTTTCGTCGAACGGAACAGATGCGGCGTCAGCTAACCGGCGTCCTTGGTGTGACGTCAGGCTCTGTCGCGCCGTGCCATTGGGGATCATGTAGCCATATCGGTGAGGAATCGAAAGAGTACTGCCAGCACGTGTGCGGAAGCAGTCATGCTGTGTGTATATACACCCATGGGCTGTAGACGCATGTTACGGCCCACCATAGCTGTACTTTCGGAGCCACGCCACTTTCCATTGCGCTGTCGGGTTTTGCACTGGTGATGTGGTGCAGACAGTATTGTAATATCACAAGCCTCGTGTAATTCGCTTCCATATAGTTTTATCAGCTGCGATGTTTTCTCTGACAGCCCGTTTTTGTGGTACTATAAAGAATTAATTGAACCTGTTGAGCGGCTGCCATTTTTAGCATCCGTGTGTCAAATAGATGGCAGAGCTGCTCCACTTTTCATCAGCAAGTTATTTTACTTTCCTGTAAATGCTGTAAGGATATGTAAATAAATTCAAAGTTGTTACCAGATCTGTAAAGAGAAGGATCTGATATGCTAATAAATAGCTCTTGAGGCAATTATTCTGTGCTTTGTCTTTGCATCGCAAGAGTTTGATATTCTAATAAAACAAAAGAAACATCTATAAAAGTTGATATGACGTTGATGTTTAGTCTCGAACAGCTACTCAGTGGAAATCATAGGGTGACATGCTGGAACTCCTAACCTGGGAGAAGCGAGATCAGCACAGAATGTCTGTTTTCCTGGCGATTGGCTGTCAGGATGCCACAAGCAGACGGGAGACGACAGGTCAGCTCAGAGGTGTTTACCCCCTGCTGGCCACAAACAGTCACTGCACTAACTATTTTATAAACATGTTACTTATTTAGGAGATTCTGAAGTGGGGCCCCCTGAAACAATAACCAGCTCCTGAGTCAGTTTACCTTCTATCCAAACTGAAATAGTCATGTCATATCTCTTGATGGACGCTAATTTCTTATTTAGTCTGGGCAGGGGCACTGCACTGCTGTCTTTGGAAGAGACCATGATGTAGAGAGATGGAAAAAATGGCAGGGGTCCTTTCTGAAGTGAAACGAGACCCGTCCAAGCAAGTAGACTATATCGGTCAGGCATTAAAGTTTGATGAAGTGCTCCTAAGTGGACCTGTAATTGATCTGAAGATGCAGGCAACATCACGCAACTGGGCTTCAATGGAAAAATGAAGCGTGTCTCAGTTGGAAAGAGACCAGTTAAACTTAGTTCTGGCAGCCTTTGTGTATTTCTTGGAGGTGTAGACATTCAAAAAGGACTGAAAAAGACGATGTTTTTTCTCTCCAGTAAAAATCTGTGGATTAAAAACTGCACATGCCGCGCTAGATGTAGGCTACGTTTGCCAGTCAGCAGCACAGGGAGGACCTGTTCATTTATCTCCATCGCTTCTGATAATTGGCCGGCGTCTCCTGGCACTGAATGAGGCAGCCATTACTGTGGTGCCCAAGGGAAATGGGCGGAGTCTTCTTACCCTACTTTGTTATTGATGCAGACTTTGAACACAACTTTTGTAGCTGCCGGAGACAAAATGAAGTTTTCAACAAATCAGAATGTTTCATCCAAGAAGACATATATTGAAAACATATATTTTGATCATCGCTTCATGCAAAAAACAGTAATCGATTTGGAAAATAATTGTAAGGGTATCTTTAATTACTCATGAATAATGTCTATGTTCAGTCATCTCGATGCCTAACCTTGCTTGTGGGTGAGAGGAAATTGATGGTCACCATCAATCGATTTTCTGTAACAGCTTGTCTTATTCAGGGTCATGGGGTCCGAAGCCTATGGGCACAAGGCAGAAAACAACCCAGGATGGGGTACCAACCCATCATAAGGCGCATTCATACACCATTTCACTTACATACCTACTGTCAATTTGGTAACTCCAACTAACCTCAGCATATTTTTTGGACTGTGGGGGCCAACCGGAGTACTCAGAAGAAACCCCACAGGGAAAACATGCAAACTCCACACACATGGAGTTATAAAAAAGGCTTCAACCTTAGTCCCAGAGGTACGAGAGAACAGTGCTACCCACCACACCACCCCCTGATGGTAACCACAGTTATACTTGGACCCTTGAGTACACTAGACAAGTGCTACAAATCCTTGAGCACTGCTGCCGTTGCTGCCCTCCTGGACAGCCACTTTGTGGAACACCGCTACAGATGTGGAACACCGCTACAGTGCCGTAGAGATGTTTGAAGCCACATGGAATACCATTTGGCTGGAGAGGAGCCGACACAGTGGCCCAATTTCAGGATGCCGCAAATTCCTAGATCTGGATTAAATGACGCAACTCATACAGTATGACATTCCAGGCTGAAGAAAAGCCAAAGGCCCACTACTTTCCTGAGGAATCTCAAACATCTCAAGCGTCCCAAGGACGAGCAGGGCCAGACATGTTTGTTTTGGTGCAGCAGTTTTAACACCTCGTCGCTGAGATATTCTGTCAGCCCTGCAGTGGAAAACAATCATGGCTATCTATGGTTGGTTTGTCCTTCTGTAGCTGCTTGTTCTGCATTAAGGTCATCTATAATGAGTTTGTGGTCCACAGTTTTGCATTAGTCCCATAATTGGCCAGCTGACCTCAGCTGAAATTTGCAAACTGTAAGTATGGAAATACTTCTATAAGAAATCGGATTTTATATATTATAAACTGCTAAATTGATAGAGAGGGGGGGCACGTGGAAAATAGCTGTCATGCATCCGTTTAGAGTTGAAGTGAACTATTGAAGTGAAAGGATCTAGGGACAGAATGCATATTGACCACGTCTCATTATTCTGGGAGGTTATCAAAAGACAAGTGTGGGGGACAATTAATCTACAACCTCACTTCCAAACGGCAGCTAGTAAAATGTCCCTGTATACAGTATACAAGTTGTGCAGGTTTCCTTCTTGAATCCTTAATAGTTACAATACCATATCTCGCTATTAGCATTTCTGATCTTCTTTCACGCTCACATATTTATTTGCTAAATAAATTAGCAACGCTAACCAGGACAAGTGGCCAGAAAGTGGATGCATTATTTACTTTCTATGATGTAATGTATTGTTTAAAACTGAATAGTGTTTCCTTTATTCTATTATGTTATGTGTATAAAAAAAAAAACGCTGTCGTCCATTAGCAGTTGCGTCGTTTCGAATTACTTGCGCCGGCAAAGATCCACATGTAACCCTTGTGGTTCACGCGGCAGTCACCTTTCATGCATATGATGATGAGGACATGCCGGAAATATACGGTTTAGTATTTCTAGCATCCTGAGGCTAAAACGGATTAAAAAAACATTACGGATAGAACAGATCAGATTTTTAACAGCACGATTAGCTCTCTGAGCTGATAACTTTCTGAGGAACGGTGCAGTTCTGTGGTCGCGTCCCGGCCCCACTCCGAGGGATGCTGCGTTCTGTTCCCGGCAGCATGATCCCCTGCCTGGCGGATTCCCGCAGGCTGTCCTGCTCTCCGCAGTGCGTGGGCCCAGGCCGTGACGAAGGGTATAGGCAGGGGCGCGTGTGATGTTTCTGGGGCTTTTTAGCCCCCACTAGATGTTTCAAAAACTGAATAAATAGCTAGTGAGTATAGTTAGATGATCATAGCCAATTAGCTGGCTAGCAGAACATGCTGCTTCAGCGTCTCCTAAATATGTTTATTTAATATTTAATACAGTGACTGTTTGTGGCCAAAAGGGGGCATTTCACATGCAGACATGTGGTTTGAGTGGTGGTAAAAGCCACCTTTGGTCTCACTGGCAACCCTTAAGCCACGCGTCTTCCAGCTTTACAGATAAAATGCATCATCCTCAGCAAAGAAATGGTATTAATGTAAGCTGGTTACACGCCATGTTGCTTGGACTTATACATTTATTCTGAAAGACTTTTAATTATGAGCAATGTTAATCAATTATAACAGAAATGTCTGAGCTTCGACAAGATCATTGTGATGTTTATGCAGTTTTACTTTATATGATTGTCTGAACAGATCTTTATCATGTGGGAATCCAGATGTTTAGAAGAATGCCTGTTCCCCAGACCAGCAACAGGTCAAGTCTCGCTACACTGCTGCCTTCTAGACAAAGCTACCACTCACCCTAGCATCCTGTAACAAAGGGTGCACGCAGGCCACTACTAGCCTTGAGTTCCAACTAGATTCTCCTAATGCTATTCTGGATACTGATGCAAGAACTCCACTAGGGGGCGATCTGTGGCGAGACTTTTGGCTCAAAGGCAGTGACCTTAACCACTGACCGTAATCACCTATAGACCTTAGCAAAGCTCAGAGGACTGATGCAAAATACTGTACATCTGCTGCCTTAAATAGATCTCGTTTAGCTAAATATTTCTAAAGCAATATGCCTACATACTATGCAGTTCATTGTGGGTGTTCGTGGCTCAGCATCCTAACCTGATGTGTGTGTGTGTGTGTGTGTGTATATGTTCAAGGGGTTGCTGGTTCAAATCCCAAGACTGGCAGGGACCAGCTGACCATGCTTTCTCTGTCGTATGCCTGAAATATCTGCTAAATAAATGTTAATATGATGTCTCACGTGGGAGAGTGTCATGACCTTTCCCCTGTGACGAATGACATCATAATCTGCATGTCATAAATGATCACATCCTGGTGAATTCTTGTTTTACCCTGAAATAGAGAACGTTTCAGTCCAAAACCAAAGTTTACATGAAGCGCCCCAGGAAATTTTGCTACATACTGATTGGGTACAAAAAAGAAATGCTGTACAGTACCACTCTTTTAGCACAGCTGAGCTTAAACCCTACAATCCATGGCAGCACTCATGACTCCCTAAAACTGAATGCACATAATGGCCCCACATACGCTACTCATGCATGATTCAGTAGCCAGACTGCTTAGAAAGATCTGGAGCGAAACAGCAGAACCTAAACGCACTGTGGCTTAAGATGCTATGCTCAAGATCAGAAGGCTGTTGCCAGCTGAGTGATGTCATCATTGGATCCTGGTGCAAGATCCAGTTGCTCCAGGGACCAGCTGACCCTGCTTTTACAAAAAAAAAATATTTTTAAATAAATAAAAGTAAATCTCTGGGCTTGGTTGCCACATCAAACTCTCCTGTGTTGGCACTATGTAACTATATCAAACCCAGATGGAAAGTTCCAGAACAGCTGTATTGACCACACAAACCGTCTGTAGTTGAAGATGCCGTTATCCAAAGGATCTGCTTACTCCCTCCTTATTATGTAATGAATTCGGGTTTTAGCGCTCTGCTTGTGGACCGGGGGACCTGGGATCTGGACATGGGACCTGGACCTGTAGGTCCTGTTTTTTAATGACTGTGGTACCCTTCACCCCGAGCCAAAGTGACCGAGTACCGCCCACTGCTGCGGCAGAATGAGGTCACGTCCTACGGTCCTGGCCCTCGGCACAAAGGGTTTTTGCTTTGCAGCGAGCTTCGTCTGAATGCCTATTCACATAGATTGAAGGAACACAAATACCACACTTTGTTTTGATTGTGCTACTGCCGTGATTGTACTTCTTTTGCAGTTGTACTTGTTGACTTCGTCTGCTCAGTAAAACTTCCATTGAACATTGGTATAATGCAACCGAGGAGCTGGACGGAAACATGCATTCCCTCTCCTTTTATTTACGTTGCCCATCTAGGCAACACGGGCATCCAAACTGCTTTGCGGTTAGAGATTTGAAGGCTTGTTTTGATATAGCTCTTTCAGCATGTACTGAAATTCATCCTGCCTTCTTAAGTTCTCCACAAATAAGAAATCTAATTTAAAAGGTGTGAAGGGCGCACTGGGAGAGGCTTCAGAATAAATTGACTGTCTTCTACGAGGTGCCAAGTAATGTTCAAATGATCTGTGGTCTATTCCAGGGTCTATTATTACTTAAAATGCTGGGCTCAGCTTTCTGAGAGTCCCTGTATGGAAAAGTCATTTGATTCGAGTGGGAACGTGGAACACAGAGGCCAAGAGAAACAGTTAGATGTCTGCCATGGTGGCACAGATTTGGGATGCATGCTGCATCAGACTCACGGCTGAGAACGTACCGAAGGAACATTTAATTTGTTTGCTCAGCTGATATACTGCCACAAAACTCCGCTCGCACACTTTTACGACGGACTGGTTTTATAGCTCTTGTGTTGGAGGTTACAGTGCTCAGCAGAGCAAAATCAGAGCCCCCTACTGGGAATCGAACCTGCAGCCTTCTGGGGGAGCGGACACAACCTATCACCCATGGGTACGTGTCATAGCAGCTCAGTTCATCAACAGACCAATGTGGACTTGGAGCATCTTAGGTAACGATGACCTCATAGAACAGAGGAGCCATTGTTCAGGTGCCTGGAAATCTCAGGATTGTGTCTTGCAGGATGCAGGGTTCACTGAAAGAGTGCCTGTACAGCTTCCTCGGTTAGATTATAGCCAGAGAGAATTTGTTCATCCGTCTATCTAACTTCAACAATCGCTCCAGTACAGGGTCAAAATGAGCCTGGAGTCTATCCCAGAATGCACAGGGCTAGAGGCAGGTGGACACCCTGGATGGGATGCCAGTCCATAACAGGGAACCAGCCAGAGGACACCCTGGATGGGATACCATTCCATTACAGGGAACCAGGCCGGAGGACAACCTGGACGGAATGCCAGTCCATCACAGGGGACCCAATCACTATGGGCAATTCTGAGGTGCCAATTAAGCCACATATCTTTTTTGGGACTTTGAAAGGAAACCCATGCAACCCTTGAAGAACATGCAAAATCCATAGACACAGCGGGATTTGAACCCACAACCCTGGAGATGTCAGTCACAGTGCCAACCTTGTGCTGTTTAATATATGAAGATAATTACATTCAGCATGCTAATTTATTCAGCAAATAAGTTTGTAACATAAAGTATTATATCAGGAATGCTTATGACCAAATGGTTTATTGTGATTGAGTGTTATGGTGGTTCTCTGTTTTAAGAACACGTCCTGTTGCATTTTCTATCTCTCTGTGACTTGACCGCAAGGCTGGCTTTGGGTTTCACTGTTGGCCCAGTTTCACCGCTTGTTCTGAAGAGTTGAGCATGAGATTGTGTTTCTCTAAGGGGGCAGCCTAACGTCACTGCCAGACTCAGACAAAACGGAGCGGGGCACTCGTGCAGCAGTAACGCCTCAGGCTGAAACCGATGTGAGAAGAAGCTTCTTTGTTTACCAGTGGGACATTCCTTCTCACACCCAGTGGTGGTGCTTACTGCCAGTCACACCACGCCTGCTGCTCACCACACTAGCTAGGTCAAGGGCCCTCAAAGTAACTTTTTGAGTGGAGGACCAGGAACAACCAAACTGCCCCTGCATACACCTGCCTGCTGTCATCATCCACCGACCTGCACCCCCCCCCCCCCCCCCAGCCCTGGGTTAAGGTGGTATGGGGTAAAGGCACATCGTCCACTTGCTGAAGCTTAACAATTGGACTGTACTGAGTTTAATTCATTCATTAGCCAATGGGTAGCTGGGCACCATTCATAGCCCAATAACGCTCCTCCCCCAGCAGCAACCTGACTGGCTTAAATGACCAGTCTGTCATTCGCCAGCTGCTCGCTGTTTGTAGCATGATGCCAGGGATCCTTCATGAACAGAACCCGTGCAGGCCTCACCACATTTACTCCCTTTTCTTTTGTACAGCTGTGATCCCCATCTATTTTTCCCCCGAGGGCCAAATTCCATCAGCAGCACAAAGTCAATGTCTATTGCAACCCTCTGTGGTGGGGGGTCCATCACACAGTCCAGATTCATTTGTGCTTCGGTCCTAGTCTACCAGTTGGTGACTACTGCCCTACAGTCTTGAATAATGATTTGTGCTTTTTACACCCCTCGCGTAAACATTCCCGAGTTCCCTAGTGTCTATTGATCTATTCCATTGCTTTCCCATCCCTACATTACATTTTCCCATAATGCATCTGAAATCGTGTCAATCAAGAGGTCAAAGTGACTGCCCTTGATGGTATATAGAAACAAGGCTAATTTAGTGAGGAACCTCCCTCAAAGGTACAACGGCAAATGCCTGGCTGCTTCAGATCGCAGGCCCCTCTTCTGAACCACTATACTACGAACACACAGTAAGTAAGCAGCACCATCAGTTAGATCTTGTAGCATGAATTATCATGGTGGAGCGTTACGTTTATTTTAATGGGAAAATTTGAGATTTTTATTGGGCGGGGGATTACTTCATTTTCCCACCTTCAACACCAGCCAGTGAGACCCGTTCACCTCAAAACCATGGGACCACGTGAGTCTCATTAATGAAACTGTAGTTCAAATCCAGCTGGAGCCTACCTCCCCAAGGGTACACTCAAGTTTCCCAGAAAATATCACAGCCCCCCCCTCCCAGTCCCCCACCCACCATCATAATCTGTGGCCCACTGACGCCGTTACTGCACGTCGACGGCCCAGGTCCTCTCCGAGTTTTGGAGTCAGGAACAAAGACCATGGGAAAGTGAACCAGCTGACGGCCCCCATCTGCTCCTCATCAAGCTCCGCATGGAGCTGCAGGGCCGTCCAAGAACAATGTGGGAGCTTCCTGAGCCTTAAGAACACAGCTGATGATCATCGAGACTCGTTGCACTGAGCCAGCAAGAGCTAGCTAGCGAGAGTCAGGCTATGCTAAGTCACGAGGATCTGGCCTTCTGATCCTTAAGCCTTAGGAGAATTTACCATTAATATACCTTTATCGAAAACTATTTGTTCTGTGTGATATTTTAAAACTTTATTGCTATGTACTAGAGATTTTAACTAAAGCAATTCAGCTTTAAAAGACTGTGTGTGTGCACAGGTTTTGCAGTACTTGTGAGGACCAAAAGACCAAACGCTTTGTCAAATATCCATCCTCCTATTCAGTACAGGGACAATGGGAGCCAGGGATC
Organism: Petrocephalus zakoni; assembly: GCA_026774425.1. Classification (NCBI taxonomy): domain Eukaryota; kingdom Metazoa; phylum Chordata; class Actinopteri; order Osteoglossiformes; family Mormyridae; genus Petrocephalus; species Petrocephalus zakoni. The sequence goes on from JAODKN010000079.1 coordinate 14,672,616, forward strand.
TGGGAACCCCAAAAAGAAAACTTGGGAGAACTGGGGAACCGCACACACATTCAACCCCCCAACCCTGGAAGCATGAGACTATAAGCTAAAAAGCAAGGCCCTGTATTACCTAGCTTTGTGAAATACCCAACAGCACAAATTTCACAATAAGGAAGTCACCGTCTTTAGTTGGTTTGAGCTGTTAATCAGTTCAGGTCAAAGAGTAGCTGGTTAGGGCCATGCCAGCTACAATGAAATAAAACGGACTAATCATTTTCCTGCCACTTCTCCTGGTGACAGTCCCCGACACATCTCTGTAGTATTCGCTCTCAAACAGAGCCTTCTTCCAAGAGGGTCTTACAGTATCTCTGGCTTTGTGTTTTCTCCATACGCCGTATTACAAAACATGTCCAGTGTGGGATATACAGTATTCCAGAAATCTGCCTTCAGATAATTATCTCTTCCTCCCTGAAAGTACTCCTGAGAAAATACTCTTCTGCAGAACTATAACTGTAATTTATAATTGCCATATTCCTGAAAGTAAAACACAAACTATACCTTCCTCAGCTCTGCACCTTCCGATTACTGTCTATGACATGAACTCTTCTGTCTGATTTGCCACCAAACACATATTTACTTTTTTTTTTTTTACAAGACTGTCGCTCAATAACTTATTCAGGTAGGTTACCAGTGATCAAAAGGTTGCTGGTTCAATCCCCATGGCCAGATGTTTGTTGGTTCGTATCCCACAGCCTGAATGTTGTTGTTTCAAATCCCTTGGTCGGAAATCGATTTCAATGTTGGGCCCTTACCCACAGTTTCTCTGGGGATCGACTGACCCTGCTTTCTGAAGTGTGCGTTACTGTGGATAAAAGCATTTGCAAAATAAACATAAATGTAACGTGATCGCCACACATCCATTCTACATCACTAATGTAGTTGTGGACACAGAGGCCCCACATAAGGTCTTATCTGGATCTGTAAAGGCACAGGTTTTACTGGGGGAACTGAACGTTCTGCCTGGGTCCATTTAGGTTTTGGGGAGATGCGTGTGTAGAAGCCTAAACCTCCGTTGGTACTTTGCATGCTTCCTCTCTTCAGGGACCCCCAGTGTTTGCGAGCTGGGAACAGAAGCCAACTTTGTGGCAGCCAGCTCAGAGAGCAGGCAATTCTGGGAGGGTGCAGAAACAGAAACAGGGCATAGATGTGCAATTCCCGTGGCAGTGTTCCAGGAACTGACCTGGGGTGGATGGGAATTACTGCTGTCGCCCTAAAAACCCACATCTTGTTGGAGTGGCGAGGAACTGACATACATTCTGGGTCCCTCCCGCTGGGATCAGGGCTGCCATCATGTTTCATGGTTCTGTTCAGCGAGGGGTGACACACCCTAAATCTAGGTCGTACCTGAGCCCAAACTATCACAACCACAACACTAATAAACTTTAGAAACTGCACTACTTATAATATATTTTTTCTTTTAACAGATTTCTTAATCCAATGTGACACACTACTGAGAAAGCAGAGTCAGACAGTCTCTGCAGAAACTGGGGTTAAGGGTCTTGTTCAAAGGCCCGATGGTGACATCACTCTGCCGATCACGGGATTTGAACCTTACCTGCTGAGTCACACTGCTCTTAGTTTGCAGCTCTGTGGGTCTTCAACTCTCAGCTTTCTCAAATGAACGTTGCTTTGCCAAAACGTGTCTGCAAAATAACTGTAAATGCTTATTTCTGCAGGGGAAAAAAGTGATCAAAACATCTTTTAGACGCTATGAAAGTGGGACCGACCTTTACGAAGCTTCAACAAAACAAGGGCAAAAAACCAAGGGGCATCACGATATAATGTAATTATGCGATTACGTCTGCCGCTAAATAAAAGGACTGTGAAAATGGCTCCCAGCAGAACAAACCAAAGACAGCAGAATCGAATATGCAAGAACGATCCTTTTATAGCATCCAAGTTTTTTTATGTTTGTGGGGCTGAGTTTGTTTATATGGCCAGGAGCCCAGCGCCGAGCTACAGGAGAAAAAGAAGCTGGAGGGAAGTAGCAAGCAATAGCCTGGCCCCGACGCAAGCCTGATACTCGCAGGGTGGGGGCTGGGGAACCTTACCGCACATCACCCCCCAGGCGGCTGTTCGAGCTACGGCAGGAAACAGCCATCTAGTGGTGGCCTCTGGGAATTGCATGTAGCGCGGGAGTTCCTGGATATTGTTACAGTATCAGGGACCGAAAGAATCATTGATTTTTGATTCAAATGAGCATTTGAGCATTTATATGGGTGCTTTTGTGTTCACCATCACAGGTCCATAAGTGTACATAAATGCTTGCACTGAGCTCTGTTACTGATATTATTTTAAAAACGTTATCTTTAATAATTGATGCTCTTTGACTCGATCTTTGATCCCACGATTTGCCGCTGTTCAGTTATTCCAAGCTCTTCGGATACTGGGACAATTTGCTCTCTCAGTTGTACGTCGTTTGGATAAAAAGCGTCTGTTAAATACGTACAATGTAAACATGCAGGTGTAAATGTATACGCAGCAGTAACTATTCAAAACACATTTTTTATTGTAAGCTTAGGTTCCCGCCATGAGCGGGTTTTCACCTGATAATATGATACATGTTTTTCTGATTTTAATCTGAAAGTCAGTTCATCTTTTATCCAAAAGGCGGCAGCACATGAACACTGCAAAACGGCGAGCTTGGCTCAGCGTCTCAGATACAACTGTGCGCTATCCGTATGTTTTAAAAAAATACATTAAATGAATCAATATTTTTCCTTCCAAAATGAATAAAATAGTGTCCTCACAATGTACCCGATTCTAAAAATCCCCCTTGGCAGGATGTTGCGCTGTAGTTTGGTTTTGTTTAAGCTCCGTACTTTCCCAGAAATACCCTGGACTGCTTCCAGTACTGAAGGCCGGAGAACTGAACACGGAGCTGACAACTTGGCCAGAGGCCCCTGAATTAGCTAAAGTGGATGGAGGTTTTACCCGGGCTCTGGGGGATTCAGAGCAGACACAAAAGATTGTGAACCTACCTGTGATTTACAGTAAAAAGTGACTGAACACAATACACAACCTCTGTAATACCCATTGTTCAGCAGGGAGAACATGAAAGGTGTCTAGGGAATAAACAGGCTAAACATATAAACAGGAGGTGATGTGCCCTAGTCCCACAGTCCATTCGTCGTGTGGTCCCATAGACCTGCTGTTCTGTATACCTGTAGCCATGTAATCCAGTCCTATACTACTTTAGTCTCCTATTCCCATAGTACCGTAATATCCAGGTCCTGTACTATTCTAGTCTCCTATTCCCCTACTCCCATAATGCCTTAGTATCCTAGTCCTGTACTATTCTAGTCTCCTATTCTCCTACTCCCATAGTACCTTAGTATCCCAGTCCTGTACTATTTTAGTCTCCTATTCCCCTACTCACCATAATACCTTAGTATCCCAGTCATGTACTATTCTAGTCTCCTATTCCCCTACTCCCATAATACCTTAGTATCCTAGTCCTGTACTATTCTAGTCTCCTATTCTCCTACTCCCATAGTACCTTAGTATCCCAGTCCTGTACTATTTTAGTCTCCTATTCCCCTACTC
>JAODKN010000079.1:14736244-14749872 GCA_026774425.1 Petrocephalus zakoni
TATATTTAATTTATTAGCACACCCTTTTATCCAAAGTGACAGACAATTGAGAAAGCAGGGTGAGACAGTACTTGGAGCAAAACGAGATGAATGATCTTGCTCAGCAACCCAATGCCGAAATCACTCTGCCAACACTGGGATTTGAACTGGTGACCTTCTGACCACGGGCACAGCACCCTTAGGCATTGAGCTACATTATTCTCAGGACACGAGGCATCAAAATAGTGATATTCAATGACAACAGCTCTTGTGGAAATTAATTACTTGCCCAGCATAATTTATATACCAATTAGCCAAAGTGCATGCCTTTAGATAGCAGGATGAAGCCAGAGATCCAGCAGAAAACACAGAGAGGACATGTAAAGTCAATATGCAGGAAGAGCAGGTGGGACCCCCAACCCTGTAGGTATAAGGCAACACCGAGCGACCATTCCGCCTAACAACATACATCAAAAAATAAATAAATTAGAAAAAATCCGAATACTGCACCACCCTTAAAAATAAAACGTAAAAGACGTTAAGCTCAAGCAGTGTGCCTTTTGGTGTAACGAGCACACTGGGATACCGAAAGAGGGAACCGTAAAAGGTGCTTTTCTGGAGCTATAACGTGTCCTAGCTACAGCCAGCTAACATAACCGAGACTTCCTGAATCGGGAATCCCAGAGCAAATTCTCAACACAGACACCACAAAAATTAGAATATGATATAATTTCCAAGGTATGTTGCCAGGGTCTGGCAGCAACCCGAATGTTTGTGACGCATCAGCTGCTACTGTCGATTCCACACATGCTGCGGATTCTGAGTCATATGCTCTGGTCCCACCGAGCCAGCTGGGTACTTTTCAACATTTTCAAACCGTTTGCCTGGTTTCTGGATCCACTACTGTAATTAAGCAGCTTGTGTGTATTTTAAAAATGCATGTCAGAGTTCTGAATTATTTCTTAAGACAGACTCTTAAGACAAATAACTTTAGACTTTATTCAAGAATTTCATGTCTATCTATGTTATTTCTGTCTCAGGTGGCAGGACTTTTCAGATCTCAAACCGCCTTTTCGCCTAAAATATCTGTCGCTCACCAGATGTCTGGCTTATCGTAATCCAACAAGGTCTGTGCCGTGTTAATAATGAGCAAAACCGAACAGCCTCCACCTTCTATTGGACAGACTGTTGTCAGTGGACAGGTGCCATCTTGGTTTACGGCTTATCTCTCAGGCTGTTACCGATTTGCAGGAAGGAGATAAACTTTTACAGTGTTTTAAATATGTAAATATGCTGGACAGACAGCAATAAGCGATGACTGATCACATTTTTCAGAGTGGTATGTACGGTGAATGCGAAAGGGTATTATTCCTGGGGATCTTATTCCAAGCATGGTGTTAACTACCAGTCATCCTGACTACATTTCATCATAGATCTATTAAACACTGCAAAATATTTTGACTGGCCAAGTTGGGGACGTAATATAAACAACGTTAAAAACACACAGTGTACCACAACAAAATGTGTCCTCGGCATTTCACCCATGTGACACAGCAGTAGGCAGATATTTCAGCACCTGGGGAGCAGTGCTTGGGGGTGCTACCTCGCTCAGGGTGGTACTTGCAGGTCAGGGACTTGAACCAGCAACCTCTCGACCTCAGTCACATCCCTAACCGCTAGACCACCACTGCCCCAAGGTTGTGTTAGAAGTGGGACATGTATAAACATGTATACTCAATATCATTGACCTTTCTGCTGGGCTCCAATAAAACGTCAGATGCACCGAAGTCAGACATTCTCAAACCGGTGTTAGATTTGATGCGGACCTGACAGATTTTTGAGATACAGTACAGCCTCTGTAGTTGGACATAAAAAGGCTCCATGATAAACAGAGCAAATGTAATATTACTGCTTCTCGTTCGTTTTGTTAATGTTGATGGTCGTTGCGAACGTATTTGAGGGTTAGCAGATTAGCGAGATGTTCTAGAATGTGGCAGCTGGGGGGAGGACAGGGGGGCTTACCGGGTAGCCATTGAGAGGCTGAAAGTAGAGGTTCTGGTCTGTGATGCACACGTGTCCGGGATTGGTGACCAGTGGCATCACCATCTCGGCCTCGCATTCCATGTGAGGCTTTTCGGAGACGCTCTGGAAGCTACACAGAAAGGCGGGCCGTGATGTTATGGGTCGTCAAGCAGGCACGACCTCGTTAGCTGCCTCGGAAACATTAAACATCGTCACATGCAGCCGCGACTTGACAAACAGCCATGCCCTAGGTAAACTATGCCCCGTTTCATTTGAAGGCTAATTCACTTTGCTAGCAAAACATTGTTTTTAGCTCTTCCTGGTTATCTGAGATTTTTCTTTTCACAAATCTGAAGGAAACATGCAGACAGACTGAAGAATGCCATATCACACTCAGCTGACCATAAACTATTTTACTTTATTTTATTTTTAACTTTTACAGTCCTTTCTGTTGCTTACTGCTAGAAGCTGTTTCTTTGCAAACTAAGCACCATAATGGGATGTTTAAATTATTTAGATTTACAGCTGATTTTTAGCAGAGTTAGGAAAATGTGAGGTAGAAAAGGATCACTGTATTCTTAGCCCAAAACACCACGTTGGAACCTTTGCATCGTCAACGTACAATGTCGAGTCATACCTGTTCTTATCGAACGATGTGCGCGCCAGACGAGACTGCAGATTGGCAGCGATCTGGGACAAGAGATGCAACAGAAAAGCTTTTGTTTCGTTGATTTTAGGATGATACAGAAAGGTGTCACTAAATTAAATAATCGGTACATGCGGGAGCTATATGGACTCTTTCTACCTCACAAGAATTTTCACTCATTTGTTGCCCATTTAGCTGTCATACATCGTTGTCAAGGTAACTAACCATGGCGGTCTGGTCTCCAAGTTTGTTGAGGCATGATGCTCTGTGTAGCTGTAACAACACAGAAACACATCTACTAGTGAATCAAGTCCGGGAACCCCTGACAACAATCCCATGGTGTCACATAAAATTATCAAAATGTTGATGATTATTTAGATTTATCAGAATATCAGCAGCTTTTTCGGGGGTGGTGGTGGCGGGGGGAGGTGGTATTCAACAGGCCACCACAAGAGGTCTATGCGCACTGTCATTGCTACGGGAACCCCGTACCTGGAGTAACGTTTGGATGACGTCCTCCGTTTTCCTTGACATATCGAGTTGAAAGAAGAAGCTCTGCTCCCCCTAAGCGGGGTGAGAAAACAAGATGCCAATGCAAGGTATAATTACCCAGTAACACTTAAATGATACGGGGAGAAAATAAATTAATACTATTTATAGCAAGACTTTTCAGGGGAATTATCACAAGTCCTTAAGCTGTACCAAATCAAGAACATTTACTGAAGCACGACTGGCAACAACAATGCTGTTTTTTTACACATATTTCAGGGGAATCAGACATTATTATGACGTGGACAGTGTGTGCCAATAAGGGGTAGTGAGAGACTGTCCTTACCCGCTCAATCCTGTAGGGGGCCACAATGTTGCTCTCTTTAATGAGGAACGCCTTAAAAAAACAAGTACCGGTACACTGAATTAGCGATTAGCATTAGCGACTTGGCATACAAATTACACAGCCACTGATGCAAAACCAGCAAGATAGGAAACGAAACACTAGTATAGCTTAATACTCTTTAAAAAAACAGGGAAGAAAGGAGAAATATAGGCAGGAAAGGTAGACGAAAGGTTTTCAGGACAGTCGACATACCTGCCTGGAAACAACGGCGAGTCCGACCAGCTTGCTTCTGAGAGGAAAGAAAAAAAATCGTTCAATAATAGTAATAATAATAATAATAATAATAATAATAATAATAAATATTAATAATAAACGGTAATAGCTTTACTTTCTGTATTTTACAAATACAGGTGACAGTTTTACGCACTGAAGCTACATTTGATTGCTGTGTTTAAATGTCCTTAGTCCAGTTGTAAAGCAATGGTCTCCATAAGGCACTTACTCATTGAAAGGGTTCTGGTCATTCTCTTCAACTCCTTCAATTGATTTGCAGTCTCTAAGCGGTATCTGGGGAATCAGACGTTTTGGTTCATAAATCTATGAACAATTAAGTGATTCATAATACCTTTCCTGCTACATACCTTTAAAATCGGTTCAGTGGCTGGTTCAGGCTCAAAAATGACGGATTTAGAGCAGATCTTCAGTGATCCTCTTATTCTCCTAGGCAACACAGCATTTTACATCAGTAAAAGAAAAAAGAAGAATGTTTAAAGAAAATTCTGTACAACAGCCATTCTCCAGACAGAATTATTTTTTTATGAATAACTATGATACAGTGTAATATATCACTATATCCCTAGGTCTGCTTTGGATGATTCTGCTATAAAGTTGACTCAATGCTAATGATACTCTGGAGGTCCACTAGGGGTCACTAGAGTGCCGGGCTGCAGGTGTAGGAACAGGAAGGATAACATATAATAGATGCTCTGCAGCGTAGAACCCTGGCTATTCAGGACATGTGACCTTCCATCTACGACTTTCTTCTAACGCTTACTGAACCCTTTCATTAACAGCTAAAGAAGTGCACCATAACTAGTCGTTTTTGACTGAAGATGAAGGTGCTGGCTAAAGAGGACTTGGGCTGTTGCCAGATTTGTACCTTTTCTGGCTTGTATCCTTGCTGATCACGTAGTACGCAGTGTGTTGCTCAAAGTAATATTCCTCTAGGTCAAGCAGCAATAGGGAAAACCTAAGCAGGGGGAACATTGCAGTAAAAGAGAAGAGAATCAATAAATCATCAGTACACAAAAGTACAAAAACAATCCCACAGAAGCCAACTTGCCAAAATATCTCTCCCTAATCCCAAAGCAGACATGGTATTTTGCACAGAATGTCTTAACTTTGCACATGAAGAATGAGATTTAGATCTTGGCGAAGTTTAATTGTACATGGTTACATTTTCTGTTCATACTTGTCAAAGTTACCAAACAATGTCACAGTAGTGGACATCATGCACATTATATTCAAACAGTAAGTAATTAACTATATGTAGTGTACAATAACTATATGTAATCAGCTGAAACAAAAAGCCAAGTTTAGACTCAATACAGCCATGAAAAGTTAACAGACTCTGGAAACTTCCAAAATGAAGTGAAGACTTATTTTCCATTTGTGCAAGAATAGGTTCATTAAAATGTGTTCATTTTTGCATATACCATCTTGCTCTCCTTTGCATATAGGGTTGAGAGTAAAGCTTGGGGTCTGAGCACAGGGTAAATCATGTATCCCATACCCATGGAGGATTTTGGGGGGGTTACGGGCCTTGCACAAGGACGCAACAGAGACGCGGCTACTCTTCCAATCACAGAGTTCTAACTGATGACCTTCAGATCACAAGCACAGAGGTCTGAACTGCTGGGCCACACACTGCAAAAGTCCTGCCAGCACCACTAGCATGATGGAACAAATGGACCTGCTGAAAGTTCTCCATCTGCAGCTCCTTCGTAATCTGTGTTTGGGAGATGGCTATAAGGCCAGGTGGCGGGGAATCCCCCTCATCACTGAGACACAACACATTTAAGATGTACAGGCTGGCAGTAAAAAAGTAAAACACATAACACACATAGAGTAGGTCTTACTGCCAATTTTTGTAACCTATATACAGGAATTTAACAGCCCAAACAGAAAGCCACAGCCAAAAAAAAACACACTTAGATATAAATACCTAAGGGTTGATAATAAGAATCGTGAATTGGGAAACACTGAGGCCTTAAAGTTCAGGATGGCTGGGATTTAACCAAAAAGGAGACCAATGAGACATGGGTTAAACTGGTTACATTTATACATCCCCCCACCCCACCCCCCACTCCCCAGATGTTGTGTAAAAGTACATAATTAGCTAGCGACTGGAGTCAGAAGATCGTAGGTGACTGGTTGGTTATTAGAACATCTCCTTAGTGCCTAGTGTAGAGGGGTTAGTGCGCAAATACCGCTGACCCTGGGCCCCATTTTGTTGGACACGTAAAAATTCATAATGAACATCCCACGTTCTACTGCCTTCTCCAAGTCATTTTTATTGATGCTGCTACGGGGAGCCAGATGTCTTCGGGCTTAACCGCATGTCACCGAAATCTCACTCGCACCCTCACCTTCAGGGTCCGATGCTAGCAGGCGAGGAGTAAACGACGGGAGGGAAACCGCATAAACCGGCGATTAAAAGCCCCGCAAACCGAACACTGAATCAGTGTAACAATACATTACAGAGCACAAGCAGAAATGCTTTACTGAAGGCCCACTGTAATATTATTATTGTTGTTGTTGTTAATAATAATCATAATAATAATAATAATAATAATAATAACTCTATAAGATGTCTGATGGTGCGCAAAGGGCATAAACTCCAACCGGACCACCCAAGTGTTTCGGGACCAATCGCCAATGACACCGGCGCCTTTTCGCCTGCGATCTTCCATAAAGCGACGTTTTATCACAAAGGTCCGAAATGCACACAAGCGCCTGGGATGACAGGAAGGTGGGCGGCCTAAAGCGGCGCTCCGGATCCGGGAGGCTCGGTTACAAAGTCTCCTCAAGTCGGAGCACCGCGATCAGGAAGCAGCGGTGCTGCACGCGTGCAGGAACAATAATGATCATTTTGTTTTTAAATGTGAATAAAATAATCACTTTTAAACGTGACAGCGCTACGGACCAGCAGCAGACGCACGACCGCGCTCCGTTACCTCTCTTTGGGGCGCTCTTTCTTCTTTATAAAAGCCATTGCACGCAGCCCGGCGCATTTGGGGAGGTAAACGGAGCACTTTCCGGGTAAACAAGGAAATGGACGAGAGCGGGCGGCGAAGGGCAGGCGTGGCGGCGCAATCCTCTCCGGGGCAGCAGCGAGGATCGGGGCACCGCGCCGCGCCGGGACGGGACGGGACGGGACGGAAGAGACGCGTCTATAAGAAACAGCGCCCGGACTCTGCGCGATGAATTACATCATTCCTGTTACGAAGCTATTATTCCGAAAAGGGCGAAATCACGTGTTCGGCTTTATGTCAAAATACAGCATCCTGGTATTTTAAATAATTGTACTTCTATAAATGTAGTTTATATAAAAGTCTAAAGGACGTTTTTGCAGATAAAATACGATTTTAAGCGGTTTTCTAATTTTAAAATACTGTCATTGTTAATAGTCATAAATTTCAATAGTCTTGCATTTTTAATTTATTGTATTAGTGTCAGTTTATGATACAATTTATTTCACACTAAGTTAAGGTTTTTATTTACAATATGCAGTAAAGAACAAAGCACTATATAAATAAGTACTGCAAAGTATTACTAAAGTACACCAGCTTCGTTATTACACTAGGGGGCAGCAGTGTAACAATAATTATTGCCATTGCCAGAAATATAAAAGTAATACAGTAATTCTAAAGTCTCTTCTCCCTTTAGACATTTTAGATTTATTTTATTTTTATTCCTCTGGAAATTAATTATATTCCTCTGTCATATAATAAATACATTCCTAGTAAAGTCATTTTCCATATAATGCTTCATACTCCTAAATATCATTTAATTTGTGTTTAACACAGAGCTGACAGGATGTTTTCCAAAAACATAAAAATGTATGAACCTGCATCTGCTTTCGTGCCACCATGCTCCCCCATACTCGGAAATAAAACGTGCCACTTGGCACCTTACGGACTAACCTAGACGAAGGTCTCATTGCTTATAAATAACAGCAAGCTTATTCTCTGGCTGTGATACTGTCAGTGTCTGCGGAACACGAGCCCCTTAGAGTGTGACTGGCGTTTTTTCTCTTCTTTCTGTCTTCCTTTCTTCCCCCGATGTCATACTTCACTGGCTTTGGGGGTGGGGGAGGACTCATTTGAGAAAAGCAAGATCAGACCATTTCCTGAACCCCCCACCCCCCCACCACCATAATCAATAGCACATTTAGGTCCCGGGTTTGGCGGCCCCGGCCTGGTGCTGCGTTGGTCCTTAAGTCCAGGTTTACTTTCAGACTTTCACTGTTTAGAAGTTGTAAAAAATCCCTGTTCTGACAATTAACAAGGAGTTTTACGGATCAGATCAGAGTGAAAATGCACGAAACTACGGACCTGATCACAAAGTCATTGGCGTGGTCCTGGCCACGTGCATCGACAGTAAAACGAATTATTCTTAGGATTCTCAATATGGGCCACTAAGATGTTACAAGTCAACTGTGACATCGGAGAAAAAAAAAGTCATGAAGTGAGAGCTAATCCTTCCTGTAAGTTTGCTATGTCCCGCGCCTAAGCTCCGCTCCGGTGAGTTTCAATAATGAGCGCTCTGTGCGGAACATCAATGACAGCTTTGTAACAGGAAGGCGAACTCCACCCAGCCACATGCCCAGTCCTGGCCAGTAACGCCAGCAGGATGGCTCATGGATGCTGCGGTGGGGGAGACGCGATCAGCCACAGAGGCACCAATGCACAAATCCGCAAAGTTAAAGCACCATCATATCATCAGTCTGTTGCATCTATGCATACTGTAGCCTATGTAAAGCGTTTATCATGCACGGATATCACCCAGAGACCAAGCATCATCTGAAAGGACGGGGTTAAAACCGGTGGAAGGGGTTGTTTTTTATTCTTTTCCTCTCTTTTGGCAGTTTTCTTTTGTTTAACCACCTGCTGTTCAACATGATTACTCACAAGCCCTTGACCGAGGCTTCCTGCATCTACACCGAGCCCGACGTCGGGGGTGTCGCCTGAGCCGACAGCCTCAATCTAAAACTCCATCAGCCCCCACTAATAGTGAAGCTGTGGTCAGTAAATAAGCACTTTGTGCATCATGTGGAGCACAAATGAGGTATTAGAGCAGATCGAGGGGGTAAGAAAGGCTACGTGCGCGGATCAGTTCGCGTCGGTTCATTGAGTGACCAGTAGATGACAGTAGTAAGCAACATTTGGAACAGGTCGATCTGCATTAGAATAATAAAAAAAATAGGTTGAGTTTCACATTAGTGTTTGGTCATACCTCTCATTATTATTATTATTATTATTATTATTATTATTATTACAAAGCAATCATGGCGAAATTACTTTGTAATTGCCAAGTAAATTACCGTTTAACTAGTTAAAAAATTGGGATATATATTGAACTGTAAATTATGAAGCAATGTATATAATCTTGTAGGCCTGCTTTCTGATCTGGGAATCATATCAGTGTTGCGCCGTCATATGGGTGGATAATAAGCGGAATGTGTTTATTTACCTGCATGAATTGGGCGCCCTGTTCACCGGGAACGTTGTGCCATCGCGCTGTCGTTTGCCGCAGTATTCATCGCTGTAGTGACCTTAAAGTGAAAGACACCATCATTCATAGTGCAGGTAGCAGACATACCTATTTGTGTGACATTTTATGAAAGAACATTTTGCATTTTATTAAACTGTAATGGCCAACAACAAATATCGTTTTATTTCCGACGAATGTCCTTAGGACTGGTTACTTTTCTCCTTGTTAAATTCATATTTCAAAAATACGACACTATTCTTGATAACGAAATTTTGCTGGTGTGAGAAAATGGCTTCATATATAAAGTTAAGTGACACACTCAGCAGAATCTGCTGTTTAAAATTTATGTTTTTCAATTCACCTCGGGTTGATTAAACAATTTCGCCAGTTGAAAGCACACTGTAAATTCTCCATTAGTATCAAGCTTTGCGACACCCTTCCACGTAATTGTCTTCTTTCCCGACACATCTGCTATCTGTGTTTTATCAGCAGAGACCTCTCTTGCCAATTGCAGATTTTTTTTTATAAATACTACAATCGACACAATTTACAAGCTTATATGTAGGAACGTCTTCAGGAACGTAAAGAAAGACAAAGGCAGTATTTTGTCATTTTGAATGCACACATTTATGCCAGGACGGGTATATTTATTACATGAACGGGTACTTTTTCAAATAACAGTTTACAGACGATGTACAGTATCTCATATCTATCGATCCATCCTCCGTCCGTTTATCCTGGTCAGGGATGCTGGGTTACACATGCATGCATTATTTACAATAGGCACGTTACCATATGCGAGGAAAAAAGATTACAACATTAAAAATTCATATAATTCTGTTTGTGAAAATTTTATATTCATATATATGAATTTGTGCAGACTAGCGTATTTTCACATCGAATTTGCTTTACATTTAAAGTGAACATGACCGTAATTTGCAATTCTATATACACAATTATAAAGAATTCTTAACTTTATTACAGAAATTCAAAGCTGAACGTCTTTGTTTCGTTAATACTTGTTAACGTGGTGCCCTAGGCACGCTTTCCCACTGATGCCCCCTGACTGATACTAAGTGCAACTGGCTTGCTAAGTCAGCACCCCTGCAGAAGATGGTGCCCTAGGCGGCTGCCTGCGTCGCGTCATGGATTGACACAGCACTGCATTTTATAAGTTATATTCCATAAGGCAACTAGACGCGGGCGTTTTGTTCAAGTAAGCAATAAGGCAGCTCTGTCGATGTTAAAAACAGTCCCCCGGCGTTACAATCGGTCTGCAAAGTCCACGGCACTACTGAAGGCCTCTCAGACTTTCCACTAAACTTGACAGTCTTTCACCCACTTCAGCACACAACAGAGGGTGGGCCAAGGGTGTTTGGTAGTGTCTATGATCTATCATGGTCTTCGCATGTCAGTCCGTTGTTAACCCTGTGGTCCAGCAATCGTGGCCCACGTAATTGAGATCCACTGTGCGTTGGGGTCCTCAATAGGACTGACCAAAAAGAATGTAAAATCATTTCCGTTCTAAATTTACAACTAACAAGCATATTCAGGTTTCTGCTACAGCGAAACAATTCTCTCGGCACTCTACATTACAACAGACCGTTGGCTCATTTGGGACTTTATGCTCCAGACATCAAAATGATGACTTGATGGATATATCCTCAGGTTATATCAGCAAAAGCGGGAATCATATAAACTCTTTTTAAAAAGTCTGGCAGGCTGAGTTAAAGGCAGGAGATGAAAAGGCATCCCTAGGAGACTGGAGCTCATTGTCGGAGCTCGTTCGGCTGGTCCCCCAACACCGGAACGTGTCTTAGATCGACGGAGCTTGTCTCGAGTGACTCCTCTGTCATCTGCCCGTTACCTCGGCCCCCTAAATGCATCAGTGAGCAGGGAGATGATTCTGTCTTCCTTTGCGCCCTGCCAAAGGGCTCAGATGATCCACAAACACACTGTTCACTGTGTTCCAGAGAATTCACACTGGGATGGGGAAGGGGGGGGGTGCAGAAAATTAATGCACCAGCGCATATGCCTTTAGAAATGGCAGTAAGAGAAGGAACCCTTTTCATTGTCTTTTAGGATGGAAAGTTTATCTTTTTTTTTTACAGTTACCACCTACGCTCGTTAATCCTGTTTGTGAAGAATTGTTGGGTGTCATTGTTTTTTTATTCTTTATTTTTAAGGCCGTACGTAAGGTCACGCAGATTACGGCTGGGAAACCGAGGTATTTCCAGAGCAGAGTTAGGTTTCATTACTCAGTAATCGCGAGGAGGACCGGGCGACTGTCGCCTGCCCGAAGCTCGCAGAGCAGGCGTCTCTCGTTTTCTGGCAGGTTCTGTCGCCCCGCTTGTTTGCTGGTGGGTGTGAAGTTTATGGGAGCTCTGCCATCTCCGAGCCCCGGCGAGTCGCCTTTTCCGACGTTACGAGCGAAAAAAAAAAAAACAAAAACCACACCAGTCTGTATGGTAAAAACAGGAAGGAAAAAAAAAACAGGCAGCGCCCCATCTGCTAAATTTCGTAAGAGTACGGCTCACTCTGGGTTTTGTCGGCCTAACCGGTGCTCTTCCAGGTGTGCCCGTTTGGCACGTGCCCTTCCGGTTGGCACAGCGTTACTCCAACATCTGATTTCACACCCATCTTACAGCAAGGTCATATTAAAGTCATAGCTGCAATAAATAATTGTATATCAACGGAGTGGATGTGTGGGTTAGGCCACTGTTCCTGTGTTCGGCAGGTCGTGGGTTCGAATCCCATGGCCAGCCAAGTGATGTCACCACTGGGCCCCCGGAACAAGGCCTGACCCCCCAGTTGCTTCTAGGGTTGCCTGACTGCTTTTCCAGCCGTACCTCACTTCCAATAAAAGCATTGGGAAATAAAATATACAACAGCAGTCAAAAGTGAGCACTCACCTGCTTTTAAAGTATACATTTACACTGTGTGTGGAATTATTAGGCAAGTGTGTATTTTATTCCTATCTTCTCTCCTGAATAGTATTTACACTCCAGATGAATCTCTGTTTAAAAGCAGGGCATGGTCAGTATTTGTTCTGTTTGGAGAAAGAACAGGAAAACACAGATACTTTCCTGTGCAGAATTAATAAGTAGATCATTATTACTATTAAAATTGACTATGAAAGGACCTTGCAGAGAGCAGTGATCACCACACAATCGAGGGCTTCGTGGCCAACAGCCAAAGTGGAGCGAAGAAGCATGTAGGGTGAAGACGACACAAATTAACTGCCAATTATATGTGTCAAATCAATGGGAAGACTTCCAGAAACGCCTTAGAATTAAATGGCATAATTTTTCTAAACTTGAATCAGAACAAAATCTCTGGAAGTTCTAGGTGCAGTGTGGTATATGACATTGCTAAGGTCACAACGGCTGAAACGTGACCTCTACTCAATGAGGCACACAAGCGAGAGCATTAAGAGTGGGCATGGATACATCTGAAGATCTTACAGGGGTTTTGTGGAGAGATGAGATGAGATGGAGCAGGTGGATGGGCCAGTGGTTATACACCTGCTTCAAGCACCAACAAGGTGGTGGAGGAGTGCTGGTGTGGGCTGCAGGTATCAGTGATGAGCCTGTTGGACCTTTCACCATTCTGGATGGCATGAAAATTAATCACAAGATCTACTGCCAATTTCTAGAAAATACCTTCTTCAAACCCTGGCACAGGAAGAAGTCAGCAGTTTTGTAGAAAGTTATCATATTCATGCAGGACAATGCCCCTTCCCATGCAACAAAGTATTCCAAATGTCGAAGAAAGGCTAGAAAGGTGACTGAATTGTGACCTAGCCCCTTTAATAAAATACTGTTTTATTATTATTTCTGTCGATAATGAAGAAAGTAAATTCCACTTAATTTCTGAGTGCCTAATAATAGTGGACACTGAATACCAAATGCTTTTCTTTTATTTTTGTTTGTGAAAGTCTCATGTAACATTTTCTCTCTCAATAAAGGTACTTGCAGTAAGAGAAAACTTCTGAATTAATTTTTATTACTCTGCCCAACATTTGCTAAAAAATGTCTGCAGGAAGAGGACTTGCCTACTGATTCTGCACACAGTGTATCCACATTCTGGCTCTGCAAGGATACAGTTTGCGAGTTATGCTCAGTTGTATTCTTAATAAACATAATGATCTTTCCCCCTTCCCACAAATCCCTTAGGTTTTAATATTTGAATGAGAGGAAGAAGTCAAATCTGAGAAGTGCAGCATTTTGGGAAATGAGAAGCAATCACTGCTCTTTCAGGAGGTGAATAAGTCAGAAGTCTTCAGTGGACCCAGTTCCGTTAAAAGGTGTTATAGTACATTGGAT
Source organism: Petrocephalus zakoni (assembly GCA_026774425.1). Classification (NCBI taxonomy): domain Eukaryota; kingdom Metazoa; phylum Chordata; class Actinopteri; order Osteoglossiformes; family Mormyridae; genus Petrocephalus; species Petrocephalus zakoni. Next base: position 14,749,827 of record JAODKN010000079.1, read on the forward strand.
ATATGGTGAGGATAGAACTCAGGGATGAAATATTATAATTATGAAG
>JAODKN010000079.1:14754701-14766130 GCA_026774425.1 Petrocephalus zakoni
TTAAGCGTGGTGATTTCTTGTCGTTACCACACAAATAGACGTAAAATAAGCACACATGCACACCCAATATTCCAGGCATACAGGGTGGATTCTGAACCCTAGCCCTGAAGGTGTGGAACAACCCGGGCATCGACAAACAACCCGGGCATCGACAAACAACCCAGACATCGACAAACAACCCAGGCATTGACAAACAACCCGGGCATCGACAAACAACCCGGACATCGACAAACAACCCGGGCATTGACAAACAACCCGGGCATCGACAAACAACCCGGGCATTGACAAACAACCCGGGCATCGACAAACAACCCGGGCATCGACAAACAACCCGGGCATCGACAAACAACCCGGGCATCGACACGCTCTCGGCACCCACCTTTATAATGCTCTTATGCACCGTATATTACAGGATTAATGATACCGAATATCTCACAACAACTGAATTTTCCCCAAAACATTCCTAAGCCGTGACCTTTGCTAATAATGGCCCTAACGAAGTAGCCCCTCCGTCACGTTATTAGGTAGCCCCATCCTCCATGGCCATTTGGGCCTTGCTGTACACCCCCAGTTTAAGGTAAAAGGCACCGAAACGACGGCACCGTCATTCACGTTAGTCATTCCTTAGCCGAGACATTGTCACCCCACAAGTGAAACTGATAACCTTTTAGCAAAATAAAACACAGCCGTTATATATGCATGACAGACCTTAGACCCTCTTCTGCTATTTCCATATTTAACTCTGTGTCTACTCTTCATTTTATTGTTTTGTATAATCATTTTTTTAATTGTATATAGATATCGGAGCATTGTGAAATTCACAATTCCAGTCTTTTCCTGTGATACCTGCAACAAAATCTTAGCATTTAGAAAAAGTATTGAAATTGCCAATTTTTTTATACTTTCAAAATCCTGCATTTTCCCGTCAATATGGCTAATGTTTAATAACTGACATACCAACACAAAATTTCCCTAGGGCATTTTTCTGAGTAATTTCTCTTCCAAAATTGTAACACCCCAGAACCAGTTCTGTGATCCCTTTTATCTGAAACAATACGATAATATGAAGATATCCTTGGTCCTGCTGTATTAAAGACATGCATGGTTACATTCCTCTGACACTGAACCTTGTTCTCCATTCTCTATTGATCTCATTGACATATCCTTGTTGGGCTACATAGCAGTAGTACCCTGGCTCCATATTTTTGCCTAGTTAGCATGCATCATTTTTTTGAGAACTCAGGTCAGACAATCCCTGCAACAACTTGGGGGTTAAGGGTCTTGAATAGAGGCCCAACAATGACATCACTCTACAGACCCAGAGACTTAAAGAGGCAACCATCTGAGCACATCCTACAACAACAGACACATCTTATAACATCTTAACTTGCTGACCTGCAAAAGGATAAATACAAAATCTGATCCATAAATCACAAAGGAACAGTACCACCATATCTACATGCTTTCATCACACTCTACAGCTCCATGATGCCATGTGACAGTTCCAGGTGTTAAACTAAATCCCGTTTTACCTCCTGTGTAGTAAGCAGTGGTGAGTAATCCAGGTCCAAAGAGTGACAATCCCGACCAGAATTTTGTTTCAACCAACTAGTTGAGCACTCTGTTACTGCGACTCTTAATACTTAACTGGGTGGTTGAAACAAAATTGGTCTGGTCTGGATTTTTTTTTCTTTGGACCTGGATTACCCATCTCTGGTAGTAAGACAAGGTTTTCCTGAGCCGTGGGGCTGAAAATCCTTCTCTCTCATTACAGATTGACCCAGAGCCTATACCGTCAGTCTGTACTTGGGGCGTCGAACTCCTGACCAGGTCTCGATTGCATCTAAGGGTCTGATCATTATAATTTCACCTGTGTGGATGTGAGACCACCGTCAGTTTCGGCTGTTGGCAGGCACATGTCCAGGGGTGGGGCCACAGGGGCCCTGGCTGCACCTGAAAGCTAATTGGCCCCCGGAGTACCCCTTCCAGCAACTCAGAACATTCTATTGGTAAATGTATCAATTATTTGCCCCTTTTATGAATTATGGCCCGTCTTATCCCTCCCACTTTAAAAAATACTAGAACCTCCCCTGGGTTTTGCCTTTATTATGATTATTCTGCATACGACTGTAGCACAGAGTAACGTATTTTCTGTCTCCCATCAACTGAACACAAGACTGTTTTTACTGATTGTGTGCTCATGTACATTCCCTTTCAACCGCTCTTTGTTCGCCTTTGTAAATCCATTTGGGGTTAGTAACCGCCTAATAAATCAATAAATAAATGTAAATACAAGATGGGAAAAAGAATGAGCTCATCTTGTGGGTGGAATGGTTTTAATAATATAAACTCGATTGGCCACTCTTGGACGACTTCTTAATGCAAAACTCGGGTTACAGGATTTGCCCCATAGCCGCAGACTGCATTTCTGAAAGAATAACAGAGATACCATCTGCATCTCGCTGGAGAAGCCAGATAAATGAAACGGCCGGACCCTCGTCCGGCTGGTGTTTTAAGAGCACGAGTGATCTATAGCTCCAGCATTTACTCAAGAGTGATAAGGACATCTTTACATGCTTTCCCAGATAACGTACAGCATTAGCACTGATGCTTAGCGACACGACTGCTCGAATTTGGTTCCGTTACCTATGCCTAAACCATGCATGCAACCTTGCTTCAATAATCATGTTTCTGCTTCACCGACAGACTGAAAAAAGCATTAGTATGGTTTGTTACATGACAGAAAGTGGCTGCATCGTTAAACTGCAACTGCGGCTTAACAGCAAATTAAAGCTTTTTAGTTTGTTAAATAATTTGTCACCCTGGGCATCCTGTGATTTAATGATGCATCTGTTATGTAAAGCTTTATGGAGGCAATTTATTATTATAAGTCCATGTGAAAAACAGAGCCATTCCCAGGGAAACGGATCCTCCCCCTCCCCCATAAGGACCACTACCCCATTAAGACAAAAATATGCATGTGTGGGGGGGGGGGTTTAAGGGGGTTCCCCTTAAAATGGCCATCTTACAAGATTTAGCTGGCTGACCCCCTTCCCCAGTCCACAACTTATACCATTGCTACTCTTCAGCTCTTATCGTGCCCCCCAACTCCCCCCGCCTTCACCACCCCCTAAGACCTCTGACCCAGTTCGAACACTGGCCCCGCCCCAACCCTGGAATCTTGGGATCACGTGACCCGTGTGACATGTGGGCCGTCTGGACGGAACATCAATCTGTCACAGGGTCATTAACCGTGCCCCATTTTTAATGCAAAATGCCGAGGAGAAGGACACAAATTTCCGAATTAAGGTTAAAAAAAAAAACACATGGAAAAATGGCCCGAGTCACCAGCCCGAGACCAGGAGGGCCAAACCTCTAACTGCTGAGGGCAAAAAAAATAAACACAGGCATGTGAGAAAGAGGTCTTTCATTAGGAGTGCCATTATCACTAGGGAAATAATATCTGAGAAAAATACTTTCATCCTTTGTACTGGGTAACAAAACCCATCCCACTCAGCTGATAAGCTTTAAAGGTACTATTTTTATATTCTTTCAGCTTCAAATTCTTTGTTTACTCTGAGATATTGACTCCATGTTATTAAACATTCTTCAAAGCAGCTAAAATCTTCCATTTAACCCAGAGAACCAATCCAGCTTTCACACATCATATTCAGTGGAGCAATGTTTCTGAACCCAGTCTTCGGGGATCCGAGGGACAGTCCACAGTATGGCTCCCTTTCACTTACCAGTGGGCCTATACCAGACATTCAGTGTGCTTTAATGGCTGGGAGCCGGGAGGCAGCAAAACTGTGGACTGTATGAGAGTCCCTGAGAACTGGATTGGCAAATAAAGGGTCGCGGTGAGCCTGGAACCTAGCCCAAGAATAAGGCAGAGAGAATGCCGAACTAAGCAAACTTAAGTATAAGAATAACATACAAACTCAACCCACCAACCTGGGATTTGGAGCATTCAAAGCTGTGAGATTGCAGTGCTAAGATTTGAGCCAATGTTCAAACTCAGTGACCCATCCATCAAATAAATCCTGATCCATGTCACTGGGGTCTGGAGCCTATTCCGGGTGGCACAGGGCTGGGGACACCAGTCCATTACATGGTACATACTCTACATGAATGTCGAGATGCAAATAACCATATGCAGGAGGAATCCCACATGACATGGGGAGAAGGTGAATTCCGTACATATAGAAAAGCAGGATTCAAGCTCCCAACCATGGATGTGTGAGGCCATTGAGCTTTGCACTGAGCCACTGTGCACCACAGACATCAAAGATATCCCATGAAAGCTTTCCTTTAGATTTAGTAAAATCAAATGCGTAACGCATGAATGTTTTCAATGGCTCCTTCAAGTAGCAGCATCAGTCAGTAGAAGGTAACATTTCTACAAGTCATGTCCCTACAAAAGCACATTAAACGAAGTGAAGATTAGCGGCAGTCTGCACAAGATGTCAAAACCCTGCTATTACACACATTAATTTGTAGGCCTTTTGTATTTTGGAAAGAATTCCGTGTGTAATTACTGCTGTACAGTAGGTAGTACGCATGTAATTATCCCCACATAACTTGAGCTTGAATATGGGTATTAAATACCAGTACCTATTGTACTTGGAAGGGTTAATAATGTGCTAAGGCGGACTGCAGCTAACAGGATTTATGGGATTTTAGCGCAATGACTGCAGGAGATGGTCAGGACCCATCAGGTCAGGTGAAGGGTACTGAGTAAAATGGGTTGACAAATTGTAGGGCAGGGTAGGTGGAAACACAAAAGCCAGAAGGCAGAAGAGTAGGGGGTGGCTAGCACTTCCAAAAATGCCAGTCCTGCATAGTTATGTCAAACAACCTGTGGAATAAATGTAGACAGCCAGACGGAGTTAGATTACTGCACAAAAATGCAGGTTTTACTTTATTTTTTTTGAAACACAAAACTAAATAAGAATATTCACATGGTTTGCCTGGATCCACTTGTCCAAAAATAAACAGAAAAAAATGTCCTTTTGGTGCTAACATAGTTACTTACAACCATAGTTACTTATATCATAAACAAGCAAAAAACGTTTCCTTAAAAAAGATTAAATATAACCTTATTATCAAGAAATAATAATAATAATAATAATAATAATACACAGATGTGCCCGATTTATAATTTAGCAGTTTTCAGTCTGTCACTGCGTCTATTTAACATCACAGAAGCTGTTGGTTGTTCCATACAGAGAGTTTGAGGGATACTTACTAATGAACACACAACAATTGATACAAAAAGGCTTTCTATGTGGTACAAAATAGATCTTTCCTCTCGATTAATTTGCTTTTTTCTGCCTCTTCAGATAACTCATGCTGCTTTGTGGGTCAACAGACTTTTATAATAATTTTTGGGAACCAGGTTAAAATATACTAATTTCTTAGTTGGAATACTTCTTAAAATTAGGCAAAAAATAGGAGGATATTTTTAATTTAACGCCCATTTTAAAGACGTATGCAAGCTTGTCTTGATTAAATCGCACCATACTTAAATGTTTTTATACTCTAAAAGAGTGTAAGGTCAAATATATTTACAGAGATGCTATGTCGGCTATAAAAAGCCATTAAAAGTCTTCAGCCATCCCTATCAACACTGACTTTTAAAAGAATGACAGAAGACTATAATTTTGCTCCTGAAAAAACAAGTTTCTAAGTCCATTTGCTAGTGAAACTCCACAGCAACAACCATCAGAAATGAGCGTTTTGTTCCAAATTTCCCTTCCCGTCGCTGTTTCGTGCAATTAAATTGTTTCCATTTTTTTCTGAAAAATCCTCGCGTTTCGTTTTCGAATTCCTTTTGTGGCCGGCCTGGAAAAATCTCAAGTGTAAGATACGGAGACGTAAGTGCTCGGCGACTGGATTTTCCACGGAGATGAAAATCTGTTTCCAACGTAGGATGGCGACGGGGGGGGTTCCGTGTTAACTCCCGTTTCCCGATCAAGTTAGGTATAGGGCTTTGTCTCTTGCCAGGCTTCTGGAAAAGGATGGAAACAAAACTTTGATTAGCTATTTCAAATTGGCAGAAATCATACAGTAAAAATTCTCTAGCTAATAAATTCATTTAAATTATTTTATAAATTTATTTAGCACACACGTTTATCCAAAGTGATGGTACATTCAGAATGCAGAGGAGAAATTGGGGTTAAGGGCTTTGCTCAGAGGCTCACTAGGGAAACTCCTCTGCTGGGGATATGAACTGGCAATATTATGACCGCAGGCAGAGTGTCCTAACCTACTAAGCCACACAACACCCCAATAAATGGGCCGGGTGTTGATATAATGTCAGGGGGAACAGACCATCATTCTGTTTTACAAAAGGACGGAGGGGGAGTTCATTTCAGTCAGTTCAGCAGTTAATCGGGGGCACCATGCTAATGAGGGCCCAGGGCAGGCCACTGACCCGTTACTGCAGTACTCGCTGCTCCACTCCACGCCTTGTGTAGGGGGGTTCCTACAACCGGACCGCATGTAATCCATCACTGGGGACGCTGACTGGCCACCAGAAGAGTTGCAGCTTAGGATGTTCTGGAACTCTCCTTGTAGGGCAAATCCCTGTGTTAGAAAAGCACAAAAACATTTACTACAGGAATGAGAAACAGCCTGTCGTGTGAGGAAAGACACAGGGGAAATCAATACTAGTCAACAAAGTTTCGGCATGCCGCTCACACAAAAACACCTCGATTATTATTCCTACTGTGGAAAAACTACATTAGGAACAGGCGTGTAAATGTGTTTATGCTAATTCTGCTGCTCAAGTTTCGTTTGCGTCACTCTTTGGGGTAAATTGATTTTATTATTACAGTAACCGAGGTGTGCTACGAGCAAATTTGCAATGCATCGCTGTTTTGTTTTCTTATGCTTTTTGCTTACATTTACATTAGTGCATGACTACAGGCTCATCTTATTATCACTCTAACCAGTCTATGTTGTTAACAAATGTCAACTCATAATTAATTAGCCAGATCATCCCAGTAATACGAGAAACTCCCTCGACTCATCTGCGATCATCTGCAGCAACAGAGAACGCCTCCTTCATCGGAGAATTCAAGATGTCATAAGGTGGTCATGTTCATTGTCAGCTAAAGATGACAAATGGCCGTTATCACTAATTGTGAGGTATTTGGGGGTCTCGGGAGTGTTAAACAGATCAACCCACAGGTCTTGTGTGGTCCCTAATAATTTAAGTTCTGTCCTCCCCATTAGGGGCTGTGTGACCCCATGGACTAGGTGCAACATACATGCATAGAGTTGCCTCTTTTTTTCTCAATTATCGATTTTTTAGGGAGTAACATTGCAGCTAAAAGAGGCAAGAGGAAGCTGTTTTCTCAGCTGGTGAGGAACTAGTTTGCCCAGATATTTCTTCACCAGGTTCTGGGCTCTGGAAGGCACCCACATGCCCATAATGGCACAGGGCACCTTATGACAATGACCAGCAATATAAGTGCATTCATTCTACAAGCTAGCTATTCAGGTCCCGAGCCTGAGTGCCCCCCCCTGCCCCACCTGCTGATACGACAGGTGGTTTGAGATACACAACAGACAAGTCACACATGACTTACAAACCTCTGTCGACACATACATATATTGAGCGAGATGCAGTGTAATTATAAATAGTTTATAATTATTGTTATGGAATCACACGGAAGGGGGAACCGGAGTGGAGCGGATTCTGTAATTTCGAGACCTTTTTCCTGCACTCATGTGAGCAGAGAAAAGGAACGTGGAAAGGAAGTTAATCCCGGTGCTGCACAAGCGTGCCATCCTGAAAAGCCACCGCAGCAGGTGGCTCCCACGTTTCCAGCCCCTCCCCCGACTCTACCTATTCACTCATTGTGCCCCCCCCAAATACTTCTCCTTCACTCGATCACAAAGGGACCATCTGTCTTTTTGTACAGCCCAGCCCCCCCCACCACTATGGCAAACCAAAGTAGAATCACATCCCCCCCCCATCTCTTTTTTGTTTGTGCTTCACAAATATGCAAAACAAGAGAGGATTATTATACTAGCTGGGTTTATAACTGATATAAAGGAAAGATCTGAAGGGATGAAGCTTATAACTCCCCAACGGAATAAGCAAAGTATAGCCTAAGTACTTCCTCTCTTCATAAAGACTGAGTCACCCATACAAGGAGTAACAGGCTAATCTAAAATTGGCCTTCAGACAATTTCTGCCCCTAATCCGTGTGATTAAGAAGACGGGCACTGAGGCACTCATTTGTATGCCGAGGAGTGATAAATTAGAGTTTGGTTCATTCAGGTAGCTACTCTGTGTATGAATACAGTGTTCTGTCAAATCCCCACGGCCCGGCCTCGTACAATAAAGCCTTTCACATTCAAATGAGGGACGTTTAACTTTTCTGAAGCGATTTACATTGAATGTGCTTGTTTTTCCCCCCGAAATCTCTGCTGTGTTAAAAAAGCCCCTAACAATCTGATAATGAAATCATTTTGGGCCATAATTGAAATGTCATATTCACTTCATAACCTTTATAACCTAATATTATTATTATTAATATTATTGGTAGTAGTAGTAGTAGTAGTAGAAGTAGCAGTAATAGTAATTGCATGAAATCATATTTTACTGTAAAAAATGGAGGATATTTTGAAATTACTTATTTTGGGTAAAGTAAATCTTGGGAACATTTACAGTAAGATTTCTTGTTGTAAGTGTGTACCAGTGTGACATGTAAACACTCAGCTAGCTTTCAGTTATTGATTTCTGATTTAACCAGCTAATTAGTTGCTGTCTTTTGCATCAATATGTAGGTCAATGTAATTTATATAACAAATGAAAGAATGAAAAATACGTAGCAAAAAAAGATCGCTAGCATGCTCATATTAGCATGGACACCTAGACCATTTGATTTAGCCTCAATTATTCTGTCAAAGAAAACGTTATTTTTGGAATGGCTAAAGTAAAATATATCAGCTAATCATTTTGAATATAGGGGAAAATATAAATCTGAAGCTCAATTGGGTACTTTTCATCAGAAAATTAACTATTGTTTGACAATCTCTGCAACCTTTTGAGTACAAGAAAACCGGAACAGCCATGCCATTAGAACCGGAACAGCGATGCCATTAGAACCGGAACAGCGATGCCATTAGAACCAGAACAGCGATGCCATTAGCAGTAACACTAGAAAGCTAATAGCTGGGCCATATTTTACAGCTAATCCACAGAATTCAGGATGAAAGAAGCAACATCTGATCTTCAGAAGCAAGGTGCTCCCTTCCAAAGTGAATGAAACGTGTTCCATCAAATAGCTAGCTGTCGTCCATGTGAGTGATTTATAACAAATCTGAAACGCCCAGTAAAATAACAGCCTACACAAGCTTTAACAAATTAACTATATTCAAAACATTTACATCTTGTGGCCATTATTAAGAAACAAATTGAGCTTTCAGTACTAGGAGCATAAACATCTAATCTGAACCTCATAATAACCTCATTGGTTTCTACGTGAGCCTTGGGTGAAAACTCCAGGATCCTTCGAGGTGAGGCTGGCAAGGTAATACCTGTACCCTGGGAAGCACTGATAAAGATTAATTTGATGTCGAAGGGGTCATTTGTTCCTTAATTAGATTTCTGCAGCCTTAACGGTTCCTGTAGAACACGGCATCCAATTGTAAAGGGCTGGTAGCCAGGTAAGCTGCGATTGCCATCTCGGAGATTTACTTGGGAACTAATTTCATTTCCTGCCCGTGCAGAGAGGGATTTTCATCAGATACTGAGATATTTTTGTCTCCGCAACTGATGTATTCATCAATCTCAATGTTGTTGTTGTTTTTTTTCCCATTTTTTTACAACCTTAAATTACATCCAAATCCTAATGCATCTGTTTATTACAAGGGAAAATTGAAAATCAGTGTGTGCCATATACAGGGACCGAAGGGTTATGAAGCAATATGACAGATATTAATGGTTCCTTTCTTGACCGCTTTAATATTGTGGGGCCCAGGATGGAAAGCTGGAAATGATGAAAAGAAATAAATAAAGAAATAAAGAAAGAAAGAAAGGAAGAAAAAGCAAGAAAGAAAAAGAAATTATACCGATTACATGCAGGGCACAAACAGCCCCTTCACACTAAAAGCAATATGTTTGTATCGCTAGCATGCTCATATTAGCATGGGCACAATCTCTACTTCTGGCTGAAATAAATAAATCAAAGTGACCTTTTTGCTATAAATGTGATTTACTTCCAAAAATAGAGTTGTATTGCTTTTACTAATTTTTACATTTACATTTAACTTTGTTAAGTGGAGACTTTTGTCCAAAGTGAAGTAAAAGTCAAGTGAGTAGCACATTACAAACATATGGCTGTCAAGGAGTTGGCTAACCGTAAGTGAAGCTAGGCTGAGCTTCCAGTGAATTACCAGGTACAAGTGTAAGCAGCACTGGGACAAGATCTACACAGTGTCCCTCCAAACAAAGCAAGAACCTAAAATTTACAGAGCTGGAAATTAGCCTGACATGGTACCTGAAATGGTTGCATACTGGTACTTAATACAGAGTGACTTCATTACAGCTCATTCAACAGCAAACCCAGCTGATCCTGAAATCTCTCAGTGTGACTTGTGTTGTTACTCTAGTTTTCCACTTGTTGCTCATCTGTACCTCTGCCATCTATATTTTGTAAACACCAACTTTGAATAACCCAGTATATACAGGCAGACAAATTCATAGCATAAAGTAAAAAAAGACAAATATAATTTTAAGCTGTCTGCCTGAATCCCTGGGCAAGGCCTACCACGTTAAGGGGAGGCACTCAGATGACCCAAATATAAAATCATCTAATTTTGGGGGGTAACCATATTGGGGGGGGGGGCGGCAATGAGGAGGGACACCAACCTGTGGCATAGATGGAGAGTGCAGCGCCATCTGGTGTCCGGGCAGCTGTGGCTGCTGTTGCTGCTGCATGACAATGGACTGGTGCGATGGAGGGAGGCCCAGGTGCTGGTGCAGGGGGGGACTGATCTGGAGCTGTGGGGGTGGCGATGCCGCCATCCTGGCCATGGACACAGGCATGGGGGCACTGGGCTTGGGGGCGATGCTGCGGGGCAGGCCAGGGTGCAGGCCTGGCAGGTGGGAGGGGTTCATGGAGGCCTGTGGGTGGTAGGAGGGGCCCATGTACAGCCCCGAGTGGACTTGGGGCGCTCCCGGGAAGAGGGGAGGCTTGGAGCCCATCATCTGCGCAGCTTGGGACGTCTTCACCTCCACAGGATCGTTGTAACTCTGCCAGAGGTTCAAGCAAAGCAAAACACGTCAGAACATCACGTGACTCAAGCACTTGCTGCTGCTTAGGGGGGAGTCAAACCCCATTATGAAGGGGGTGCCGGGGTGGATCCACAGACAATGGAAACCGATTGGGCAATTTCCCCCAAAACCTACA
>JAODKN010000079.1:14802177-14816895 GCA_026774425.1 Petrocephalus zakoni
GTGACGCGTCTTTAAATCTCCTCACATGTGGCAATAACCTCACATGGATCCTGCATACAATGCCCACTGCATTCCAAATGGCCTGCTCTCAAGCTAGTCTGACATTCACTGAGGGCCCGGCATTAAGTTCCTCCCATGTGATTTCATTTCTGTGTAGTTGGGGCTTCACATAATATCATGGAATAATCTTTGAGACAGGACTATGAAACTGTAAAAGGGAATCTCCATACTTACATGCACAGTCATTTTATCTCGCATGATGTAGGCAATGGTATAGCGAAAACTGAACATTCCTGATTAATTCAAAATCGAGACTTAACCCCTGCTCACACATATGAAAACCAGCAGTGCCATACAGCAAGGTGAAACACGCACACACACCTTACTCATTGTGAGAGGTCTAAATGTATGCATGTATGCACCCAGGTAACAGTTTCCTAAAAAACACCTACCTCTGGCAGATAATCCCCCTGCGGGGCCTAACTTCTATGCCGCTGACTTTAACTGCTCTAGTCAGCAATCTCACCAACTCCTAACTAGTAGGGCCACTTCATCTCGCTGCTCATTCATCAAGGATCAGTCTTCATTTATCAAACGGCTGTTCAGACACATTGTCAGTATATTAATGCTCCTCTCAGCACCCATATGTTGGCCTGTCATGTGGTGTCAGCGTAGCTCATCGACTGATTCCTGGTGATTTTTTTTCACCCCCCATCCCTTCCCCCCCCGGCCAATTTTATGCCATTTCCCATAATCCTTCTGTGTTCGCATCACCCACTCATGCCTCTCTATAAGAACAAATGCACCCCGATGTTGCCTGTCAGCAGCTAAAGGTTGCGATTAGAAGTACAAGGACCCCTACTGGACTCATAAACACTCTTTAAAATGTTTGCCGTTAAAATGAGTCTACTTAAAACACAGTTCTTAGGATGGCATTTGACTCGCCTAAACTCGGATCTCGGTCACCACGAAAGAGCGTCAGGAAACGAGGTCACATTCAACCACGAAGTGCTTCTCGTCACGTCTACTTCGCACGGGCAATTAGGGAGCGCCTCCAGCCTCCATGCACACTCTGCAGATTGTGCAAAGCTAATTGCTACAACACTATTATCAGCTCTAATTGTTTCAAATGTACTCGCAAAGGCATTTCTGAGCGTAATCTAAACTGGTGAGAACAACTGTGCTTGGGAAGTGGGACAAACTGAAGCTCCACAGTCATTTAAAGATACCGAGCTATTCTATAAGTACTGAGTTAAGTCACTTTCTGAACTCACACCCCCATCCGCCCCATGACCGCCAGCCCTGGAACCCCACTTACCTGGAAGGTTAGATTTAGAACGTCACATAGACGCCTGCAAAGTGCTGGGAAACACAACAGGGCACTGACTGTGTGTGCGCTCGCAATGGTCAGGTGTAGGCAAATATATAATATAAGGTGGCTTGTTTCACAAGTATGTAACATGCAGCATAACTTGTGTGACAATGCCAGACAATTATGATCTCATTTAATAGTATAATTACAGGCTCTGGACTATTTGAGTAATTTAATTTATAGTGTTTAACCTTTGGAAGAGGCACTAGGGGGTGCTTGATTGGGAACTCTTAAATATAAAATGAAAGATGAAGTTCCAGAGAAAGCTGCCTGGTTTGCCCACAAAAAGGCCTCAAGTATCATCGTATGTCTTCCTACCGCTCGCCAGATTTCCGTTTGATAAGCTTCAGTGTCTGAGCTGCTGTAGCAAAGGAGGTCTCTCTGCACAGGTCGAGCCCTCAGCAGAGGATTGGGTGCGAGGGGAACATCTATAAGACTCTTTAAACATGCAAGCAGAGAGAAGAGAGTGAGAGGTAGGTCAGGTTTATTTTTATCACGACAGGTCGAGTCGAGTGTTTCATTTAAGCCTTTTAAGTGGTGAGTGAGGGTTTCTATTCTGTGCTATCGCACCTGGTTCGGATGCCGACAAGCGCCATTGTGCCATTGTCTCTTCTGCTAGCTGCAGGCTGCTAATGTACGAGATGTGCCCTCCTCACAGACGCGCAGCCACATAGTAAAATGCCGGGTATGGACCCCCTCCCCAAATTTTTTCACTACCAAGAGGCTTGTAGTCAGTTCCTTAAATTAAGAGTTTAACCCCCTCCTTGATATTTTCTTCCGCTCCCTGGTCGACAAGATTTACTGTAGAGGACCCCCCTTGTTTGTGAAATATAGAGGTGGATCCCCTGCTCTTTCCATCCCTGAAATCTACCTAAATTCATTTCTGGCTAAAGGCCTGTCTCTACGGGGTCTATCTCAGCAGGAAGCCATTTTCGGACATACACAGACACGCCTCTTACCCTCCCTGATGATACTTATATGTAATGCTTCGACATGCGACATCATGTTAGTAAGGCTATAAGTTATAAACATATTACTAAACTAGCTTTTATTCATGGACACGGCTGTAAACTGAGTGTTGGGGCTTGCAAGGGCAAAGTGCCAGCTTGGCTGTATTGGTTGCATGGCTCACTGGGTTGATGTGTTTTTCATCGGAAGGTTGTTGGTTCGAATCCCAGCACCGGCAGAGTGGCTTCACTGTTTGGCTGTTGAGCAAGGTCCTCAACCCCAGTTACTCCCGGAACTGGCTGACCGGCTTTCTCAGAAATGCATGTTGCTTTGGATAAAAGCTTCTGCTAAACAAATACAATGTTAATGTAAATCTTACCCTTGGCTCCTCTGGCTCAGAGATCAGTCTCTCGCTGTGGTGTTGGCCTCCTTTTCAGACCGAACGGGCCAAGGAGGGGCTCTTTGGTACGTGTGACACCTCACAAACACACCGCGTCCTGCGGCCTGCTCCATGTGCCCTCACTCCCCCCCTTTCGCCTTAAACTACAGAAAGGTCACATTGTTTCTTGTGCTCTCTCCACATCCTGGATCGCTGCTTGTACCGACACAATCCCCCAAAACGTCTCTAAACGCCCACTGGTGACCAAAATACAGATTTTACTAAACCTGAACATAGCTCGATTTGCCATTCAGACTAATGTAATGGAACACCTCTTTCTCGTACCCCATCTCGCTCTCCTTGGAGACATACAGAAATATGTACGGTTAAGAGCACAGCTGGTGGTCTGAGCACAGGGATGGGCCATTTACCTGGCGCCCCCTGAAACATTTCAGGGTGTTAAAGTCCCAGCTCAAGGGCCCAACAGAGACGTGACTATTCAGCTAAGGGTGGGACTCAAACCAGTGACCTTCTATTTAGAGACACAGAGGCCTAACCTGGTGGGCCGCACACACTCACAAACTAACCTCTGATCATAGGCAAAGGGGTCAAGATTAAACATAAACCATGACTGGGTTGAACCTGGGTTCTAATTACTGCCTGTAGAAAAAGCCTGATTAAAATATAGATTAATATTAAATATTAAATTCCCAAAACTGTCACCATGATTATAAAAATATCAATATGCTTTAGGCTGCACGTTGAACAACAAAACACTGCAAGAGACTGATCCAGGTTCCCCAATGTTGAGCTATTCAATCTCGTGCGATTAATCAGTTGTTGAAAATCCATCATACACACTTCCCCTTTGTCATGAAACCAAGAAAGCTGCCCCCTGATGCACACTCTCACTGAGGTACTTTCATTTCTGGGTTTCTACCAGATTTCTGTGGGGAGGGGATTTAACACCCCTGAGGGAATCGCTGGGTCATTATCATGCCGACCTTCAGCAGAAACAAGCCTGGTGGCTTGGTGGGAAGGACGCGGGAAACAGGAAGTAATGCGTTTTTTGGGGCTCTATCAGGACAATATTTGACTGAAATTGACTGAGCAGATGCTTTTATCCAAAGTGATACACAGTTGACCTTACACAACTTCTCTATGCACTGAAAATGGCAGGGGCGAGTACCGGGCCCACAGGGGCACTGGCCCCAGCTGAAAGCTAATTGGCCACCACAGTGCCTCTCCCCTGTCACTCACCGACTCAAAACATATCATTGGCTAATGATTTGGTTGGCCCCTTCGTATCAATTATGACCCCTGTCATGGCCCCACCTTAAAAAATCCTAGGACCGCCCCCGAAGCTACGGGAAGCCGAAAGAACCTTTCCAGAAGCTTCCGCTGACCTGACTTCACGCCGGAAGTGGCCGTGCTGACGCGCGCCAAACCATGGGTGTAAAAAGCAGGGGATGTTACGGAGAATGTCAGCAGCTGCCATATCCCAAAAAAAAAGGATGCATTCTTTTGCTAGAACCTTTGTTTTGCCTGAAAAGGACACGGCAGAGAGGTGGAACCAACGCAGCTGAATGGCAGACATCCAGAGGAGGCGGAGGAGCTCCCTTTGTACCCCATCCCAAAGCCCTGTGCCAGCTCCCATTATGGGAAATTTAATTTAACCAGCAACGCAATTAATTCAGACGTTGGGCTTATTTTCCACATGCTGCAAGTCCCCATACAAGGCCTTATTTAAATATTAATCAGGCTCCTTTCAATTAGGGCCGATTTGCCTCACAAGACTCTCCCTGGCTCCTGATTGCCGAAAAAATGGAGCTAACGCGCGGTGTTTGAGCGTAATTATCGCGATATTTTTATAATTCTGATACATCAAACGGAACCTTAATGAACCCTATAATCAGGAGGGCATGGCACCATCTGTTCAAACTGCAGAGTGGCACCATGGGAAGTTTTCACACTTATGCAAAGCTCTGGCGTTATATGGTGTGTGTGTGCGTGTGTGTGTGTTTTTCCCCTTAAAATATGACTGGAATCTATCAATTAATATTAAGCGATATTAACACAAGATTATCCACACTCTGCATTTAATTATAAGATGAATGAAGCCATCACCATCAATTTTTAAAGCCTGCTGCTACAATGAATGCAAAAGAAGTTTTTTTTTTGGATACCCCAGAGCAAGCTAGTCTGCTTGACAAATGATCTCAGCGGGGGGGAGATTTTGCTCATTAGGTATCCTGTAATCTGCAACAGAAACACACAGCGAACGCTGAAGGCGTCTCTAACACAAACACCTCCAATCACAGTAGCCCCCCACCCGACTCCCCAAAACACGACCAGGCTGATATCAGCTCCACATATCAGTGTTTCTGAACCCATGCCCCCAAGGACCCCACCCCCAGACTGCACATTTTTGCTTTACATTAGTTTGGCTCATTCTTGTTGTTTGAGTTGTTTTTGGCTGTTTGGTTCAGGTGTGCTGGGGGCTGAGAAGATGGTCTAGGGGTCCCTGAAGACTAGGTTGAGAAACACTACCTACTACAATAAGGGTGTAGCACATCATGATCTGTAATCCAGTAATTTTTTTGATGATGTCGATCAGTATGTTTCCTACGAATAACAAAAACTTACTCCGTGGCTGTGATTTCCTCCCCCTGACAAATCGAATGCTCAGACCAAGAGGCCTCTTTCAGTTGTTACTGAAATAAATGATTAGAGGGGACTTCCTACAAAATTTCATGTATACTTTTTATTTCTCCCTTAACAAAGGAATCGATACTGAGTAGCTCAGTGTTTTCTGTCCCATTTGCTGGGATTTCAATTACAGCAAGTAGTCTGCAGTTTGATACAAGTGCTATTGAACAATATAATAAAAGTTAAGTAGGTGAGCATATGAATTGTCATATAGAAATACGGTGAATCACCAGATCAGTGACAATATGAGAGCCTTCGAAACTTTACATTTAAAACAAATCAGAAATATCTCGCGATAACATCAGTTTGGGGGGGTTGGGGTGTGATTTGATCTTCACACACAGAAATGCATAATGCATCACCGAACTTTAGCAATAATGATATTAATATCAAGCTAGCTGGTCACCGTAGCTATTTAACCGTAAATGATAATACAGATTAGCAATCATGTTGAAGTTGGACTATGACACTCAAACTCTCCTGCCAGAAACCAACATCTAGCGTCTAAACAGGAAACATTAGATGTACCAACCGCTTTTACAGGAAATCTTCCGGATTCCACCTATTCCTATGAAAATGATAATGCAGTCTGCAATATTCAGCACTGACTAATCGCTCTGTGAGGGTCACGGCAGACATTTACATTTATAGCATTTGGCAGATGCCCTAAGCCAAAGCGACTTACATAAGTGCTTAAAGACTCCATTAGTGAATACTTTCTGATACTGGTTTAATAAAACTCAGGCTAAGAATACTATTTGTCTAATACTCTGCTTGGGAAATACTGTTTTTTTAAGAGTATAATACTGGAAGAGCTAATCCAAGTACTTCTGAAAAAGGTCGGTCTTTAGTCATCGTTTGAAGACACCAAATGACGCAGCATTGGGACAAATGAAACTGGTCATCTTCATGCCTCCTTCCTGGGCCTGTTGTTTGGCACACTATCCCTGTTGAGAATTCGAGATACTGAACAATAGGACCTTAGGAGTTTACTGGATAGCATTTGCAGGATTGCCATGCATGCATCATACATCACTATAATGGCTGAATATCACATATGCTAAAGCTAATGTCCAATGGGGGTGGAGGACACAAGTGTGGTCTCAAATGTGGTCTACTGTGGTCACCAAAATAAACATGCCTTTTCCTAAAGCTCCCCTTTCTGAACTTCACACACACCAGCTTGACCAACGTTACTACCCTATAATCGTAACAGTGCCATAAATAGTACATGTGCATGTGATTTTATAGGTATGTTTGCATTTCCCGCACATTCTTTGATCATTCATCATAAGAAAAATGAAAATGTCTTCTGCACAAGCCCGAGCCAGCTGCAGTGTGATATATATGCCATTTTAAAAAGCCCTGTGTTCTTATTTTATTAAGTGTTACTGGAGCAGGGAAGAAAAACTGAAATCCTATTGATGTTAAATTTACAAGTAGTTGCTAGGTAACCATTTCATTTGAAAGCTTTCACTCAAGATTAGAGTGCATTATGGGTCTAGGAAGGCTTCGGCTCATGAATACAAGGTAAATATAAAAAGTGTTTTAAGTTTGACCATATTTTAAAATGTGGATTAAGTTGGACGCTTCTGGCTACAGAGGAAGGTTACTGCGCCTTTATTTCAAATGATGTTTTATTTTCCATTTGCAAAAAAAAAACATCGGAGGGCTTTGGACACGCGCGCACACACACAAACACACACACACATTCGTACTCTTCATATAGATTCATATATATGTGGGGACTGCCCATTAATTTCTATAGTCATAGTCCTAACCTTAACAAACAAACAAAATACAAAAGACTTTTGGAGTTTTTCATTTTTTGATTGCATTCACTTATTTTTTTGTAAAATTGAGTTTTCGTTGTGGGGACTAGAAAAATTTATCTGGCAACCCTGGAGCATTTCAGCCAATCACAAGCTCAGTGGTCTAACCTGTGTCACACGCTGCTCCTTTTGACTAAATAGAAAAAATCTAGCTGCAATAAAGGGTTTTGTTGCACAGAAAGTTTTCCAATGAGTCTTTCAGAGGGAAGCCTGATGGAGAGTAGCAGTTATGCGACATGTGCCTCTCATCCCAGGGACAGATACGAAACCTAATCGCATCAGCTACTGAGTCTGTGAGAGGAATAAGGTGCTTTCGGATGTTTTAACCTGGCCTCCGAGGGCTCTGCTAGCGGGAGACGTTCAGGTTCGATCCATTAAAATATCAAGTGATAAATGAAATGATGGACTGGGATGATAATGACGAGAAACCACAGAGCCTGACAGACCCAGGATAGAATTTCTGGAAATGGAAACAATTCGAAAGAGACTGACACTCAAGCCAACCATCTGGACCACTGAAACACCATGCACCAACCAGCCAAAACATTATGACCCATGTGAAGCAAATAATGTTGATGATATCATAGAAATGGTGCATGTCAGGGTCTGGGGTATATTAGATGCTATGCTAACATATGCTACTCACAGTTAACATTACTCACTTCAATTGGGTGTGATCATAATGTTTAGGTAAATTGATGTATATGTATTTTAGGCATCTACGGAGCTCGGAATGGTTGTGCTCGATGACCCATTTTGATGGCACAGGTCTGTTTACACAATTACCGTGAGAAACTAACATGAAAGCTAATCACTGCTACGTTCCTAACACTGAGAAGATGAACACAGTACGTATTCCACAGACACTGTCCTAAGTCCCCTCCTTTCTGCAGAAAGACAAACAGCTACAGGACTTCGGTATGCAAAGTAAGAGACTCACATCATTTATGTGAGCTTTCTGTTTCCTGTTAGAAAATCGATTTGTGAATCACCAAATTAACAGACTAGACTTTTTAGGGTAACTTCACAGAAAGCCATATTGAGGACTGGTCCCTTTTTGCACTGACACACTTAGTAGAGCATTTGATCCAAGGGAACGTATAATTTAGAAAGCAGAGTCAGACAGTACCTGGAGCTATTGGGGGGAGTAAGAGCCTAACTCAGGGGCCCAATAGGGAAACTGTGCCGGGGCCCCTGGGAGGCGAACGGACGACTTTCCCAATCAAAGGTACAGACCCCACAAAACAGAGAAAATAACAGTCACAGAAAATGGTATCCATAATAAAAATCTCATCAATCTCATCACAGGGGGGGTTGGGGATTTTACTGCAAAAGTACTTAATGGAGACCAAATGTCAGACCAGCTCTACTGCAAATCTTGTTCAGGGGTCCAACGTGAAAATCCTAAAATCATTATGGCACACCTGCTACCAAAAACTCCCCGATCATGCTGCTGGCCACTTCCCCTCCAGCAGGAGCTGTGACATTAATCTTTCAGCTCCAGCTTTGTTTCCGCGCTTTGTTTTCCTTTCATTATGTTGAGTATGGCGACCCGGAGAAAAAAAGAAAAAAAAAACGCAAAACAGCTTGAAAAATGACCCCTCGCTCCATCCAGCTGCCGCTTGTAATGACACAGTCCTGCAGAATGGACCTCACTTTCCGGCTCCTGAAATATTCAGCACCCCTCTTACGGGGCGCTGAAACTCGAGAGTGATTCGCCCCAGTGCTTGTACAACCAAGTCAAAGTTAATTTTTTTCTCTTTGTGTCTGTGTTCCATTATTCTTCAGGTTGCGTAAGAAGGATAATAATAATAACAATGCCATCCGGGTGTGATATTTCCAGCACCCCACCTCCTAGTGCATCTGCTCCTTCTCTAGCCTCAGAGGCTGTCAGCCTTTTGCATTTGGGGGCAGAACCCCACCTCTTCTGGGGCTGATGTGCGGCTCCGTGAGCTAGGCTGCTACATGCCTGCTATCAGATGGTTGCCAGTTTGAATCTCACACTTGGCAGAGCCGCTACATCTCTGTTGGGTTCTTAAGCAAGGTCCTCAACCCCCTTAAAAGGCTTCAGGGGGGATAAATGGCTGACCCAGCGCTCAGACCCTATGCTTCACTCTCACCTCGGTATGTGTGTATGTCTTTAAAAGGAGAGCATGATGGGATATGCGGAAGAACGGACACACTCCAGTGTAGCGGATCAAAGGGCAAATAAAGCTTGATCTCTTTCGAAGGGTCGACAGCTCAAGTCGGACAGTCATTTTAAATGTCGGCCGGGACCCACGAATCCACATAATTGTAATAATTCTGTCTTTCAGACAGCAGTTGGGGGTAGGTGGGCTACACGAGATGATTCCTGGCTGCAGAAATATGAAAAATATGGTAAAAAATAAACTGAAATGCAGAGAGAGGAGCGCAGAAAAGCCAGTGTGCTGCGGGGAGGAAGCAGTCATGTTCCTTCTGCTGCCTTTGCCAGAAATGCAGTCTGTCAGGCTCACTCCATTTGATGTTAATGGTATATTATTATATCTGAATACACGCTGGGGACACTCTGGGAGAACAGATCAAATGAACTGTGTACACACAGTCCCCCACTAAATGTTTCAGATTCAGTAGTCTCCTTTTTTTTTAAAGAAAAACAAAGGCTGCAGTATAAATAAAGTAAAATAAAAAGCCATTTTAATGGTAATTTAGATCAAGTTACATGCCTAGTATTCCGGAGAGGGGCCCCTGCAAAGGGACTGACTCACTAGCTAAAGCGAAGCACACTGCTTTGTAATTATTTCTCCTACAAACCTCCCTTTATGGCTCCGCCATATTTAACATGGACTAAAAGCAAACGAGCGCAGCTATATAACGTCGCCCGAAATTAAAAGCGTGACTCAAAATTGATGCCGGACATAATGAGGAAGTTTAAAGAATAAATTTTATTGAGAGTCGCCATCGGACTATGACGAAGATATACAGTGTTCAGTTTAACATCTGGAATTCGATATAACAAAACCGCACAATCCAAAAATACCAAGTTCACAATTATGTGAAGTACTGTGCAAACGTCTTAGCCAGTCAAAAAGAAATGTTTAAAGCGATTTTTCTGGTGTGTAAGTGTTTAGTAAGTGTTGCATAGAAAAAAGTACAATTTAACATTATAATATATGCAAATAATCAGGAATACGAGTATAAAAATTTCCTCTGTTCTCCAAAAAGTTGGATGGCCAGATTAACAGTGCTTCGGTCCCCAAACCTCTCTTCAGGGGCACCCCAGCCAGTGCACGTATCCATCAAATTTCACTACCAGCTCAATTAATTAAGTTATTGGTTAGTCAAACAGGCTAAGTTAGTGGTCACCAAAAACACAGGGCATATTGGATGGTTGTTGGAAATGCTGGGGTGATTATGCGAGAGGTTTTGAAATAGCTAAGCTGATACATGAGACCGGGGGGGAAAAAATCACAGCTTTGCCCTGACATAAAGATGATGTTAGCAGTCTCCTCTGGCTGCTTGTGACTTCCGCACAGTACTCTATATCTATGATGCAGTGTCTGTTATGAAAAGTGATTTATGCCGATCAGCCATAAGATTAAAACCTGTTACTGTGAGGGTCCCACTCGTGCCGTCAAAACAGCTCTGACCCCTGGAGCCATGGACTCCACAAGACCTCTGAGGGTGTCCTGTGGTATCTGGCACCAAGATGTTAGCAGCAGGTCTGTTAAATCCTGTAAGTTGCAAGGTGGGGCCCTCACAGATTGGATTTGCTTGCCCAGTACATCCCAAAGATGCTTGACTGGATTGAGATCAGAGGAATTTGAGGCCAAGTCAACAACTTGAACTCATACATCCCTGAACTGTTTTTGCATAGTGGCAGGGCGCAGTGTATTGCTGAAACAGGGCACTGCCAACATGGAATACCGTTACCATGAAGGGGTGTGCTTGGTCTGCATTAATGTTCAGTTAGGTGGCAGATGTCAAACTAACATCCCCATGAAGGCCAGAACCCAGAGTTTCCCTGCTGAACGCCGTCCAGAGCATCACACTGCCTCTACTGGCCTGTCTTCTTCACATAGAGCATCCTGGTGCCGTCTCTTAGCCATGCACATGACAATGGCAGTCAACATGATGTAACAGGAGACGTGACTCATCAGACCAGGCCACCGTCTTCCATTGCTTCAGGGTGCATTTCTGATGCTCACATACCCATTGTAGATGTTTCTGGCGGTGGACAGGGGTCCCCATGGGCACTCTGACCGCTCTGCAGCTACGCAGCCCTATACGCAGCAGTCTGCAATGCACTGTGTGTTCTGACACCTCTCTATCAGACAGCATTCATTTTTTCAGCGATTTGTTACAGCAGCTCTTGTGAGCCTTGGGTGCCCATGACCTCATCGCCATTTGACAGGTTACCCTTCCTCAGACCACTCTTGCTAAGGCCTGACCACTGCATATTGGGAACACCCCACAAGACCTGCTGACTTGGAGATTCTCTGACCCCGTCGTCTAGCTATCGCAATCCGGCTCTTGTCAGACTGTCTCACATTCTTATACTTGCCCATTTTCCTCCTTCCAACACATCAATTTAAAGAACCAACTGTTCACTTGCCTGAAACTTAATAGCCCCCATGACAGGTGCCATTTTAATGAGATAATCAATGTTATTCGCTTCACCTGTCAATGGTTTTAATGTCATGGCTGATCAGTGTATATCTTAACTTCTTTTTATTCCTGCTAGACAAAACTAAAAAAAAAAACTGGCCTCAGACTTTCATACTGGAAATTCAGTAATAGTGCGCTCGTGTTCAGACTGAGTTCACACACCCCTTTAGCCTGTGAATAAAAACAGCACAAATGCTAAGCTTCCCGTCTGACAGCATTCACTTAATTAACACGCAGGCCGGCTGTTGATACAGAGCCTTCATCAAGCTAATTTCACCCACCGAAAGACCTGCCCCTTTGTATCGCACCACAGTGAACCCTTATGGCTTTTAACCTGTATTTGCTCACAATAACCACGTATCATATTTAACCGACAATTACATCAGAGCAGCGCAGAACAAACAGCATTTATTGCGACACAGGGCCCAAGGGCGAGTCCCTTTTGTTTGCCTTGTTTGCAGATAATGGTGCCCCTGCAGCTGTCCCTGGTTTGCACCCCGTATTTATACCTCTGCAGTTGTTTAGCCTCCTGTTTGCCTGGAGCAAAGTGTACAAACACCATGGGATCCATTACTGCTGACTGATCTGGAATCTGCTCGCGCGTAATGTTCTATCAGCCTCATGTTGGGTGGTAAGACTGCCTGAGTAGCTTATAGAATATCAAATCTTAAACAAATCAGACATTAAAACCCGTAATAGAATTTTACTTATGCAAAGATTTAGTGGCTTTATACTAAGTTAAGTCCACTCTTCCATTCACCCAACCATTTTCAAACCACTTATTTTGGTCTGGGTCACTAAGCTTCAGTTAAAGGGAGTCCTAAATAATAATCCATTCATTTTCTATGTACGCTTGTGTTATGCAGGTTGCGGGGGTCTGGAGCCTATCCCAGAAGCAAGACAGGGAATAACCCAGGACAGGGCAGCAACCCATCACATTAATATTTTGATAATAATGATAATAATTTTGATTTTTTTTTACCTTTTATGTTATAAATATGTAATAAATTCACAATTAACACGTTTACTTGGAAAAAAAAAACTCGGTTAACAGGAACTTATCAACAACACTATCTGTCCGTGATGGATTATGGAGCACGTCCAAAGTCCATGGCTTATTTTTTACTTATTGTGAAAGCTTTAAAAAACACCAGATTTTGGACTGATAGTATGCAGGGTGACAAAAAAGAGAAACGCATCAAGAAATGAAGAAATGAAGCAAATCTCGAGTAAACAATAATGTTCAGGGTAGATGTGGTTTTCCTTCCTGAAATAACAATCGCGCACCCAGCAGGCAGGGCACGTTCCGCGGGCGGGGCGTTTAGGGGCCGATTCATGGGTGAAGGCTGTAAAACCGTTTATTAGCTCTGCTGCATATCAGATAAGAGCTGCGAAGAGAAACTTCGTAATAACCGGCTTATGATGTTCATTCCTGATGCAATCAAACGCTCGAACATCACAAAAACATTTTTATGACAAAAAAAAAAAATTGTCGTGCTGTCCTATCTGTGATCTCTCCTGCAGATCTAGGTGCCTCCATGTGGGTTCAACACAATTACGTGTCAGGTTTTTACTTTCAGCCAATCATTAGTAAAATTTTTTTTTTCAGTGCCACAAATGAATCAGATTCACATGAAAAACCTCTTGAAGGAGCCACCTCATCTATCAGGTGTGCTGTCGCGTGGTCCCTCACCGTAAACTTGACACAATCAGAAGGAGCTGGAAACTACCAGAACTGGTAGGTGTCACTTCGCCACTTCGCTACTAGCTAAAGGGATGAGTCGCAGGCTATTTATTAAGCCAAATCCTGCAGAAGCGGTGGTGTCAGAGAGATGGGGAGGCTGTGTGTGTGTACCTATGATAGGAAGGTTGCTGGTTCAAATCCCAAGACTGCTAGAGCGATGTTCCCATTGTGCCCTTCAGCATGGCCTTTGACCACTCCAGCTGTTCCAGTAACTTTGCTCGCTGATCCTCACTCATACATCACTTTGGACAAAAGTATCTAAATAAGTAAGCTCTCCAATGAAAGTGTCTGCAGACCTTCTGAAGCAGGATTCAGTCCACTTATCCTTCTCAAACATTTGCATACAGACACGACAGATGCATTAAATTCCCGCTTACTCGAAGACACACCGTTGTATAATCAATGACAGGAATATGTGGGAAGTATACTGTTAGCCCAACTATATACCAAATAAATTACCTCCTACCTTCTTAAAAGACCTTTATGTGAAAATAATTTCAATATGTTTGTACTGAGATTAATCCAAACAATTAAGGCATGTTGAATTCCCTATGCCATCTGTTTGGATGTGTCTGTGTTTCTGAAACCGAGATTAATCAGACAGTCATGTTTGGATCATCGCTGTAAGAGCATAGCATACTGAGATGCCTTGACTGTGTCCCAATCACAAACTCCGGGCCAGCTTATGTAAAGTATCAGAGAGGGGGAACCGTCTCGTCCCACAAGCCAAAATGGCAGAAACACATGTACAGATTTTATGATGATTATGCTGAGCTACTTAATGAGTCGATCTTTGGCTCCAATTCTACCAGACAAGATGAGCTGACAAGCAAAGACAGAGAGCTAGCTATGTAGTGGATATAATCTTGTTCTAGATCAGCCAGGGCTGCGGTCATATGCCAGATTTTAATTTATCGAGCTAACAAAAGCAGCTGTTGTCAGAATCTTTCCGCCATAAGGTAGAGATATCCCTGTTCTTAATAAGCATATGGCGTATAAGAGTCTGAGTACACTCATTGCCAGGTAGGGAAGGACTTTGAAAGAGCTGATTCTCTGCGATGGGAATCCAGAGCGATTTCACGAGGCT
>JAODKN010000079.1:14816995-14833300 GCA_026774425.1 Petrocephalus zakoni
GCCGAAACCGCACGACGAGTCAAGGTGGCTTCCATTTTTTTCGGCTTATCTTTCTCATGTAGCTGAAATAATATGGCCTCTAAAACACGTTTGTCAGCAAACGTCAGAAAAATCTTAACAGTATTTATAGTGTCTGTAGGGTAGTCGGTCTCAAGCCGGACTCACAGCTGTGCGACGTTGAGTGATGTGTTAAATCGACGAGACACTAGAAAGTCTCACAAGGGACGTGTGTAAGTCCGGCCGTACTTATAAAATGCCTAGGCGGGGAAGGAGTTTGTGATTCTCAGCAACTAACAGCCTGCAAAGGACTGTGAATCCCCATTGCCTTAAAACATCCTATTTTTAGCCAGTAGATAGTGTGATGGCTAACCACCTTGACCCGAGAGAGCAAAGGGGGTCCAGTTGCGCTCTCAGGAGGACCTCTGGTCTTTTATCTTTAAGAGAGTTAGTTAGACTGGATTGCTGCAGTAAGACCCGACTAAATATTTTAACATGCATGCAAGGACACCTGCCTTGGCCACCTTGCCCAGTGCATCCTGGGATCGGTGCCAAGGTCCCCGGAATCCTGTACTGGATAAATAATGTACCGGTGGATGAAGAACTTGTATCTTATCTCGCTGGATAAGATGGTGTTTAAGTCGGCAAAATGCTGAGAGGATGATTCATTGGCACTGAAAAATTTTCTCAAAATAAGTACCCACCCCCATATTCAAATAAGTAATTTCAGGCTTTCGAATACATATGTATAATATGTTTAATAACTTAGTTACCAAGCTGATGTTTTTTGGTGAATTTTCTCTAAAAGTACCCTTTTGCAGGGTGAGCGTGTTTTGGTAAAATTGGCACGCAGCTACCTGATGTAACTAACGCAACGACAGGCAAATTAATTAGCTGGAGCAGGAGTGTAACAAGTGTGTACATCGAGAGGCGTTTTTCCAGCTGTTTCCGTATTGAGATGTTCAATACTGGTCTCATGTAAAGTGTGACATCCCAATAACACAAAGTCCATGTGTGTCAGGGTGGCCCAGACACAGTGACGTACTGTATGTAGTAATGTCCTGAAGTGCATGCAAAATGGCCAGAAAGAGCAGATCCAGAACCTGAGAGAGTGTCACCTGATACATGAGCAAATCCACCATCTCAAACAGGCGCCAGGGTGAAGAGCAGTCTCCTCCGCCAGGAAATGGTGATGATGCACGAAAAATGGCTTTTCTTACCACTAAGTGGAATTTGACCAAACCCAGATTTATACGAAATCATAATATAAAATATCTTTACGGTGTGTGGATGTGTAATCTCACCATTTGTTTTCTTAATGGACATTAACGTTTATATAAAGTAAATAAAGTGTTCGCAAAAACATACCGCCAGTACTGAAACCTCCTGCAAAATCATCTGAATCACCCACTTGAACATCTACTTGGCATTTCAACCACGTCCCTCTAATTAATTCAATTAAAACCCTGTAAAATTCTGGAGTCATTGGCCGGACCAATTGTTTGGGTTTAAAATGCACTAATTACTTCAAATGCTGAGCATAAAGGTCACCCCAATTACGTCGTTTCCCCAATGCTTCGAGACGTTTCAGCGAATTCCGCACATGCAAGGTTTCCGAAGATCACGGACTGACCTGCCATTCTTGACAGTGTTATTTCTGACTGATGATCACCTCTGACCCTCCAGCCATTGGGCTGAAATACTAACTCCTCCTAGTGACTCAGAGATCAACAGCTAGCATATTTATTGGCTACAGATGACTGGAAAGTAAGGAACAACGCATACAGCGTTCAGCACTTCACAACAGATCTTTCAATTTGACTTTGTTTCGACTTGTGAGACACTGACCGGGAGCTGAAGAACTGAAGCGAAACTAAAAGCATTGTTCTGTACCCTTAAAGGTATTCTTATGTGTTAGATGATTTGATGAATCACATTGGAGCAAATCCCAGTTACTCTGTGACTCATGGCAAACAGAATTCCATCTGGATTGTGCTTGAAACTGTTTGTCCTGCTTAAATTGACTCGGCATCACCCGTCAGTGGTGGTGTGATATTTAGGGATGCGACCTAGTAATTTACAGGTTGCATGTTCGAGTCCCTGACCCACAAGTACTACTGAGGTACCATGAGCAAGGTACCACCCCAACCACCACTGAAATAGCTGCCCACTGCTGTGCCACAATGTCACATGGGTTAAATACAGAGGACACATTTCGTTGTTGTTTTCAGTGTGATGTGGTGCGTCAAAAATGACCATTAATCACCTCTCATTAGTGTAGGTTTCTGAAATAGCATAAAATCTGAGAAAAAAATATGCAGTTTCAGGGTGTGCAAATCATTTATGAAACTCTTAATCTGTCGTTAAGTCTTACTGACAGGACATCTGGGATATCAGTATGGGGTTGTATAAATACTCAGGAGGGAGATCTGGGAGTTTCTTATGGATATAAACACATGGCATGATGACAGGGTCACCTTTTCGAACCTGGCCCAGAGTCACAGGACCACCCTAGCCTGCCATTTTCATATAATTAAACTAAGACACATGCCACAAATCTCACATATCGCCTTGCCGGCATGAAAACAAACTGAAAGACATGGTTTCCTGTCTCATTTTAAAGTGCACTTAGGGTCAAAATGTATTCAAAGAAATGTGTTCAATAAAGTCCAATAAGCCGCGATGTCTTGAAGACCTGTCAGCTGGGATGCTGATTCCTTTATCTAACAGAGTACTTTCATCCAAGAACCTGAAAGTATAATTTCAGTATCAAAGCACATACACCACACAAGTCGTGTAGATTGCAAAATGCTTTAGGAGGCTCTTGTCTTAGTTTCCCCTCGCTTGTGGAAGGGTAAAATAATAAATAACTGCTGCATGACTGATAGTAGATCCTGGAACGCCACAGGAAGACAAAACAAGATGTCAGTGAGAGAATAACATTTCACCCGTCGAGGATTATTTTAATGAAAACAAAGGCTGTGCATTTCTCAGAGAAACTGCCGCCGAATCGGAAACAGAGCTGCCCGTTTCCGATTGAAGGATCGCCTCAAAAAGATGTCGAAGTAGAAAAACTGCTGACAGCTTGATGTAATCACTATTAGAGGTTTTTTCCACCGCAGACTTAGATTTCTGCCAGTGGGGAAAAACCCACTAAATTCTCATCTATCCTTTGAAGGGGAAATCTAGCCAAAAAATCATTGTTAACTGTTACTATGGCAAGAATTGACACCAATTATCACTTTCCTCTGTATAAAACACCGCACTCTACCATCTCAGATGATGATAGACCATTATACACCATAGGTTTGTCGGCAATACAATCATTGTCCTTTTTCAATAATTAGAGTCAAAGTCACCCTCATGGTGGATTACTAATAAAAAAAGAAAGCAAAAGCCATCTGAGTTTGGACTTGATTGTTAATTCCATGCTATTTTTAAGTAATAAAATGAGCATTTTTATATTTTGTTTCGTGGGTTGAGAGGGGCACCTAATTATGACCAGTTACCACTTGGCAGTTATTTAATGTTGAGTAATGTTATCTTTTCATGGTGCTAAATAATTCATGAGAAACCAGCGATTATACAACTTGCCCCCGAACCGTAAATCGCAGGACATGTTAATTGACAAGCAGGCACGGATTAGTGGTTTCTGCTGTCAGCAGCAAGAAAAGCCAAGGGCCAACCCTTGGTCCCTTGCGAATGTGATGCGATTTTCATTGGGGTGGGTATGCACTGCAACGATGAAAACATGATATCCAGCTGGGGCAGAATTCCCCTTACTTAGCCGGGCTTAAGTCACATGACAGCTGTCCTGAAATGGATCCTTTTAAAACGTCAACATTTCGCTACACGGCCACTCCTTACAAAATACGGAAATAGCAAGCAGCTATACAGAGGCCTAAACCTTCCTCACATTTGACAACTCCCTCGGCACAGGAAAATGTTTCCTTTAAAAAAGCCTGCTCCGTGACTGCTATCACTCTTAACCCTCTGTAACGAAACCTGCCCAGTGCTCGGACAATGATATGATTCAGTATCCATCTAATGCTGATTAACCACCAGGCCTGATTCTGCCCCCCAAAACAAAAAATGGCAAATATGTCCAAACTCCACCTCAGTAAGTAAGCACGTACATCTTAGGCCAATATAACAGAAAACACGGCCCATGTTAAATAAGAATAAATAAAATTATTTGCTTACACTCTGCAACTGTTTGGAAATTAAACTAATTAAACTACTACTAAACTACTAAAACTGCTCGCTTGCTTCTTCAGTCAATTGAATTAGATATTAACATGTTAAGTGAATACTAACTGAATACATACTAATAATACTATGTGAATAGCAGTTATTTACCGGTAATGTATGTATTTAGCAGATTCTTTTCTCCAACATAATATAAAATTGAGAAATCAGGATCAGACAGTCTCTGGAGCAATAGGAGTTAAGAGAACTCAGGAGCTCAATGTGGATTGGTCACTCTGCTGGCGCTGGGATTTGACCTGGTGACCTTGAGATCAGAGGCACAGAGTGCTAAGCCACAAAGCCACACAAAGTTTAAATGTGTCCCTCAATATGGCAGATGAGTTACCAAGACGTTATGGTAACCTAATTCTATTTACATTCCTGGCCTTTAAGCAATTTAGTGGGTGGTGTGCGCTAGCCCCACGCTGCCCTCTCAGCAAGAAGGTTTCCAGGGTGACAGTGTACAGTTATGGGATGCTGTTAACTTTCCAAAGTACACTCTAGGGCACTCTGCTGTATGGATCGGAGGTGACAGGGTTCTGTTTCTACAGTGCACTGCGTAGCTGGACTACATTTAGGACGCTAAAAGCCTTTTAGAGCACTTTTGCACTGCACAAGGTACCGTGCTTTTGAATCTTCAAGAAAGTACCAAAAGTACGGCATTTTTCCCACTGGCATAAAAACTGGCAATGAATGGTATCACAATGCAAGGAGGGGTACTTTGTACTGAATTTGAAAAATAGCTTTAGTATCTTACAGGGCTAGACGATGTGTAACAATAATATCAACATTGCATGTTATGAACATGCAAGTATTACATCACTGGTCAGCATACCTTTATACTGTATGGGCATTTTAGTGCTTTAAGTTTCTCTTAGATTTTTACTGTAGTAGGAAAAAAATCTTAGTAAGCGTTGCAATTTTAATGATTATTCCTTTTCAAGAGTATCTAGTATATGTTTAAACATCAGTTTAAAGTTTACTAGAAGCAAAATTATTTAATTCTATTTTTCTTTTATTTGTGATGTATATTCTCATTCTGATACTTAATAATTTGCTTGCGGTTTTCAAAATTTCTAGTACTTTTGGCACAAATTTAACTCATACTGACATATCAAAAAAGTACCCCATCTGCTTCTGCACCGGAACTCGACCAGAAGTCGGAAAAGGGAAAGGTGTGGAGCGGGGTGGCGGGGGGGCATTGGAAAACAAGGTTGTTACGATATTGAAAACTGCTAAGAAAAGTGCCTGTTTTTACTCAAAGCAAACGGTGTCGGACAACCTTCTGCAAAGAAGTTAGGCTAAGTTATGGTGAGGCAAGGCCATCTGACATCGCCAAGGACTTCCACATCATTCCTGGATGGAATCCTTATTGTTTGATTCAGTATTATTCCCTGATTATGTTGTGTTAGTGTGCCTCACACATGCCTCTTTTGGCTTCATAATCAATAAACCCACGACTACTAAATGGACAAAAGTCTCTATTATCAGATATGACATCATTCGGACCTTGGAGCAACCGACTGATCGGGACAACCATGAAGCTCGGTGTGGCCCCGAGACCTGAGTATTATCCCGTTAACTTTAATAATTTCAAGCCTCCGAATTCCATTGAGATGGTCATGTTGTGCAGAGGTCGTTAGCCTGAAATAAATCATTAGTTTTAGTTAGCACTCCGTAGTAAACATTTTGTTTTTGCAGATTAATGGCAGGCAATCAAACAACCCCTCTTTGTTAATTTTTCAAAGGTAGTTTCTCCGCATCGCCAATCCAGACCGGCAAAGCCAAATTAGTTGGAAGAATCGGCTGGCATTTTTACTGTTGGCAACACACACTGTCTCATCTTTTCTGCAGAATTTAAGCTTAAAAAAACTAGATGTACAGGATTCTTGAGCGTTAAATATAAACTATTTGATTAAGGTGTGCATCTGTCGAATTTCCTTTTAGCTTTATATATGCCCCCGTGCCTGTCATTTAAGCCAGTCATGGTGTAACTACTGTAACAAATTAATGAGATATAGATAAAAGCTAAAGCTGGTGTGGCCTTTCCTATTACTGAATTTAACGTGTAATTAAGTTGCATAAATGGAATCATATGTCTACCAAAGACTGAAAACACACAAGGCAATATATTAATTTTTTACTTGATAACATGAATAACCTGGGCAGTATAATTTATATTTAAAAGTAAACAGACATGAGCGTTCCTGACAAGACGTTGCGCAGTAACAGTGAAGTGAATTACATTTTAATTAATTCAAGATGCCCTTCCTTACAATTAGGTTAGTTTTAGAGGCGACAACTGCGGACCAAAAAAAACGAATATTGCCAAGGCTTTCAGCTATCAAAACTGGAGATTAAAACCAGTACACGAAACAGGCTACTCTGATTTATTGAATGAAAGCGCCGTTTTTTATGACAATGGACAACTGATAATATCCACGCTTCCAGTTTACCGCTGACTCACAGGAACATCAGATTAAACCAATCACCTACTTATCTGAAAGCATCTCTTTTCCCAGCTGTAAGAGTGATAACATAAACCAATTTCTTATAAATAACAGTACTGAGCTATTGCTGATAAAATGAACAGCTTGTATCTCCCAATTACCTCGTACCGAATGGGGGTCAGATACAAATGAAACAAGTAAAGTCGCAAAATGTCATGGGCGTACTTTCGGCTAGTGATGTCTAACGCTGCAGCGGATCATTGAATAATCTGACTCAACCACCTACATCTTCAGTGAAATGATCCCTTTAGACGATTAGCTAAATGTTTGCGGTCTGTATCTCTGTCATGTTTCCTTTAAAACATATCTATTGTTCTGATCACCTTGCTTCTGTAAATCTTTCGGGAAACTCGCGGCAGTCGGGCGTTTAAAAGGGAGACATTTGTACCGAGAACTGTTTAAGCGGCATATTTTAACCAATATGGAGTAAAGTTCAAAACCAAGAATGGTGCATTATGGGAATACGGCACAGAGGTCCTACATCTTGGTTTATTTCTAAATATAATATGGTGCTAAAGAAGTTTTTAACTGTATGAAAAGTTTTTCTTGATAAAGTAAAGCCTGATAAAGGCAATCTCAATTTAAAGTACTAAGTAGCGTTGGGTTTATTGAAAATGAAATTGTAAGAAATATAAAATGCAAAAATATCAATGCATATGATTAGTTTTTTCACACTGGCTTATTTGCCTAAAACATAACGGCCCCCTCCCTCCTGATAACACGTTGGCTCGGAAAAGTTGTGGTTCCCATGGAAACGTGAAGAGGTGAAGCCAGGAGACAGCTTGGAGTTTTAAAAGCGGCCCTTTGCGTGTCGGTCCTTTGGCTGTATTGACCAGCTTAAAACAGGGAGAAGGGATAGCAGTTTGGACAAGTCCCCACCCTGAAACAGTATAAGCTTGTTAGTGGTATTCCTTTAACTAAAATGCAGAATATTCTATACAGTAAAACAAATACATTATAATACAAGATATTACTAAAGGATAAGTCCCCAAGAACGGTGTGAGAATTTTACAGCTTGGAATAATTATAATCAAATAATAAGACAGACAACGAAATTTTAATTTTATCTTTAATATATACTTAATATACTTTATATATATACTTATACTCGTATACTTAAGTCAAAGTACGAAGGCAGGGAAATAGTTTTGGACGTGATTTGTTTCTGCAGAACCTCAAAATGCACAACAACAATAACAACTGCTGTTGTGTCAAATTCACAAATTGTGGTTTTACTTAGCAGATGTTTAAATTGGTGATTGGCAACCTATAAAATAATAATAATAATAATAATAAAAATCTGTCAGTATGTTATCATTAAGCACTTAATAAATGTGTGCGTTTTATTTGCTACAGGTGATGCTTGGTAAATTATCTGTTTACTTACCGTAAGCATTACTAACTACACTTAGAACACTAACTATAAGTATACCATGAGTAGTACTAAATGGTTAAACGGAACTTCCATAACATGCATACTTCAGCAGAAGGCCACAATGGATGCCCTGCTTTTTTATTTTAACGTAAGGATTAGCTTTTGCAAGCAGACGCAAGTATATTATAATCTAGGTCAGCATCTTCACAGTCCGTCTGTGACCCGTCTTGGGAAACTAGCGTAAGAAGAGCGAAGGATCACAACCCTGGGGTAATGTCACCCCGTTAGTACCCTCCTGAGTACCGGCCTCGGGGCTATGATCCAGTGCCGAGATGTGCTGGCCACATATCGGGGCAGCATCCCCACCCCCCACCCCTCTCTCTCTCTGTCTCTCTCCCTGCTTTCACAGGAGTCTTATCAACCCAGTATCTCACCGTTATGACCTACAAACTATGAAAACCCAGCAGGGGCCGTGACAGAGCCACCTTACAGAGACTGAGTGAGTAACGGGAGCCGATCGGCGCCCCATGAAACACCCATGACAGTAGGAACCTGAATGATTACAAGCAGCACGGAAGGATATTTAACTCGTATTTCACCAGAAAGTGGATTCAGTAGTTAAAAGCTGAACAGTTACTTGTGAATCTTCCGATTAATCTGATTCATGGTGAATTAATCGGGATGTTTTGACCAAAACTGGCCTTGATAGGAAAAAAATCTGTTTATAAATAAGTCACATTACTTCAAATGAAAAGGAACATGCGTTTAAGAGTGGAGGAAAGCCGTCAAACAGCGTTTTCTGAGACACGCATCAATACTGGCTTTATAAATAGCCATACCTAACACAAATTACCGCCAACAAACACCACCCTGTCTCAGCGCGGGGGGGTGGGCGTGTGGGTGTGTGGGGGTGGGTGGGGGGGGGGGGGGGCTGCGATACCCAACCCCCGCCCAAGATCCCCCTCCCCCCTAAAACATCCCCATCCCCCTTAAACACACACGGACTAACCTTACAGAACAAGACCGTCATTATTTCACAAGGAGGAACATCAATCCAGCATAAGCCAAGACTACTAGCAGTCGCGCGTACAGGGCGTGATTAAAAACCAGCACTGTTTTAGAAACCTATCTTTAATCCCTCGCAGGTGTATTTATAATATGCATGATATACATGACCACTCGGTTTCTACTAAAAAAATACCAGAAACGTGCATTTTCTGCTCCATCTGTAGCAACCCCTGGCAAAAAAATAATTAATTATTACTAACATTGATTATACTTCACACTTGATCGCAAAGCGTATTCACACAAAACGATCCGTCGCCCTCTTGTACTATTACGGGCTGCCTTGTTATGTTACAGTGTATCGATGTATTCAATTAGACGTAAAGTGATTGTCGGAAAGCATGGGCTGGACTGGGGGTCTTCGAGCGAGTGGGCTGTTCGAGGCTATAGAGCGCGCGCTAGCAGAAAGTAAGTACCGCGAACCACTTTGAGAAAGTATTAGTGCCTACAGTGGGGCACCAGTCTAAGTGCCTTTTTAAAAACCACAACTGCAACAAAAAATTGCGATTCACATGGCGATTCGTTGACGTGTCACGCAGCCCATAAATAAACCACTTCAGCCTATTTTAGGTTGCGCTGTCATGCACCAGAATCTAATTAAAACACATTTTAATGTGCAGAGAAGCGCGTTAGCTCTGCACGCATAACTTTACACGCTTTAATTCTACCCATCCAGCAGAAGTGCATAACTCTGGCTGAGAAGTGTTATCAGACTCCGCTAGGAGGAAATTCAGGACTAACTTTTGTAATCATTTCCCTTACCCAGATGCAAAGTAGGAAAAGAGACGTTCATCACCTTATTGCAATAGTAAGGGTCCAAGCAATGCGCGGGTCCCAAACAAGACGGATCTGCGGCTGATGGAGGCTGAGGTGGAGAAGGATAAAACCTTACGTCCATTTCAGAAGAAACATCAATCAATCACCTCCTATTCAGTTCCTCTTCTTTTCTTGCACAAAAAGAGCAAGCTGAAAGCCGGGGTATTAGTAGTGCTGAAAATTGTCTCTGCCTCACATCCGTTCGCGGTTTTCAGAAGAAAAAAAAATGACTTAAGATGAACCAAGACTGCAAGGTTTCTGAAAATGAATGTAGACCCAAGTGCTGACTTTTACTTTTTTTAAGCTTTTAGAAGGCGATCGCGGGCAGTGTAGTCACGGAGAAGTTGTCTTTCTTTGACGGTATGAGATGTACTGGCAGTGACTGGCCCGTGCACTTAGTGAGCCACTGTCCTATTTGCTTATACGCTCCCAACATTGCACACAAAAGACTGCACACTGAAGTGCGCGTACCGCCGAGTTACCGATAGGGGGCGCTACTTAGACACCCTCCGCACGCGCGCCCGGCTCTTTATCGGCGCTCTTCTGGCTGATTGCGCACGAGGCATTAAGATGACAACATATCTCATAAAGACTGCGAATAAACAGCCAGCTCCTGTGTTCTGAGTAAACATGGACTAAGTAAAGTCTGATTTTACCGTCATTACTATCGGGTGGCCTTAAATCGTCAATTTAATCGTGGAATATTATTAGATATTATTGTTAAATCAATTAATACTAAAGAAAGTTCTGAGCATTGTATTATTTGATTACAAATTAAATTGTTTTAAATATGTTTTAGGTAACAACTTAATTTCTCTCTCTCTCTCTGTCTCTCTCATACACACAAACAGTCGCTAAAATACTTTTGTCGACAAGGTGATATTTTTGAGCTGCTATTATACTTTCATTTTTGGGTGCTTTTATACCAAACGCAATAAAAAAGTGAAAAAAATCGATATAAATAAATAATGCCACATACACGTAGCGCCACAAATAAATGAGTAAACAAATGAATGGCCTCCAGCTGCTAAATAAACTAGGCATAGTTATTAACACCACATTAATAACAGCGTTCAGACATTCCACTCTGATAAATGAATGTCACTCGATCCCCAGCCCATCTTTCTGTCTTGCATATGTGCCAGAGACACGGCGGTGAGCGCGTAGCTGAAAGAAGCGCGGTTCCGACAGAGTGTGTCGGCGCCCCCTACAGGGCAGAATTACAACTGGATGTTGGACCGTGCTTAGGCTGTTTTGCTGTTGATATTTTGGCCTGGTATTTGCCTAGATGTTTTTGGGTAACTCAAGCTGAAACATCATGGGTGCACTTCGTTAATTACCGTTAATTAAATGTCCTTGACTCAGGTATTGGATTTGTGCCTCTCATCCTTGAGACTAATATCCTGTGCTATCGCTCATCTCTCATTTCCAATCCTGCCTGGCATCCTGCGCTCTGCCTCACAGCGGCTAACAGATTTTAGCGATCTCAAGAGAAATATTATCTTTCCTGCTCCTGGCAGAGTTTTCATTTCAGTGTTAAGTTTCTGAATGCTGTTCTTAAAAATACAGAATTGTCGTTTGCATTCTTCCAACAGAGGCTTTTTATCCAAAGTGACGTGCAATTGGGAAAGCATGGGTGGTCAGACAGTCCCAGGAGTAATCAGGGGTTGCGGACCTTGCTCAAGGCCCTAACAGAGAAATCACTCCGCTGACCCTGAGATTTAAACCAGAAACCTTCCAGCAAACCTTCCATAAACCCAAAAAGCCACCCATCTCTATTCCATGTAAGTTGCAGGTACACCAAAAAGTAAATGCAGCATCTCCTATATAATCTGGAATGGACAGAGGTAAATTCATTCTTCTGTCATTTATTCAGCATTAGGCCAACTAAGCAAACCTTCCTAATTCCCATTTAACCCCATTTTCCTAAAGACATTTCTCCAAATGCAAGTAGTTAAAGTTATGTATAAATCTTAAACGGCAGATTCTGCACAATATCCATATTTATAAAAGCAGATACGTCGGTAAATATAACAATCTCTGCAAAAATAATTTTACATATTTAGCAAAATGTATCTCCTGGTAACTGTCTTGCTTGCAGGAGGCAGATTAAAGAAGCAACATTGTGTGAGTAACGTCTCTGTCCTTTGTTTAACGAGATGACGCTTTCTGAGCTCTTTGTACAAGCGTGTGAACAGATACATTAAAGGTGTTACTTTTTGCATATCCCATCATGCTCTGCTTCTTTTAGGACGTACATACGCACATATAGAGGTGAGAGGGAGGCTTAGGGTGCACTGGCAGCCATTCATCATGCATCCATGGAGTGTGTTCTGGGGTGTTAAGGATCTTTTTCAGTGTTCGGTGGACATATGGCTGCACTGCTGCACAACTAACCCGTCTTCTGCCACACTAGGTGCAGCAGTGAGTTCTGTGCTCCTAAAAAACAGTAGATTCTCCATTGTGGTATCCCTTTATGAATAGGTCAGCATTAGTGGCTGACATTTCTCTGTAGATCTCCGTGCCCTTTTACTATGAGCTTGCATTGTACTACCTGCAAAAATGTACCTGGCTTCTTTGATTCGCTTAGCATCTGCAAGCCTGATGTTTCACATTCACAGCATCGCTGTGTTTTATGTCCATAGTATCAAATGGGTGTAATAACCAAATGGGTGGAATAACCAGCCTGATCCGTAATCTCTGCCAAAAAGATTCACACCAGCGTGTGGATGTTCCCTTAACATTTTTTTTTCTTTAATGATGGCCTCCACTTTTGTTTGGTTGTTGTTATTGGTTGAAATCTGTCTGAGAAGCAGACCCATCAATCAGAATGAGGAAGTAATTTCGTAAACTTAGCTAATTTTCATGCTGACAGTGAGAGTAATTATGCTACAGAGAACCGCTAAACAATTAAGAAGCCGCTCTTGTGGTACTTTGAAGAGCCCCTTTGTTTAGCATGATAATGGAGGGTAACCCTATGACCCCATGACCCCTGACCCACAGCTCCAGGAGTCTGGGTTTGAATGCAGCTCCAAGCCAACCTTATCATTAGCCAATGATATGTTTTGAATTGGTGGGCGCTCCGGTGGCCAATCAGCTTTGAGCTGCGGCCAGTGTTCCTTTGCCCCCATCTCTGTATGCGCCCATATCATTTAACGCAATGCTCTCATTTATACAAGACTGCTTAATGAATGGAATTTGGATTACTGATTAATGCATCTCATTTGGAATTGGCATTGACTAGATTCACAACTACATTCCAACATGGAGGAAGGAGGTAATTGGTCACTATGGAGACCAATAAGAATTTGCCATCGTAGCATGTGGCTCAGTAGCACAGGGGGTTGGGGGGGGGTAC
The DNA here is from genome assembly GCA_026774425.1 of Petrocephalus zakoni. NCBI lineage: Eukaryota > Metazoa > Chordata > Actinopteri > Osteoglossiformes > Mormyridae > Petrocephalus > Petrocephalus zakoni. Next base: position 14,830,365 of record JAODKN010000079.1, read on the forward strand.
GTGCAACAGGCAAAAAGCGCTTAAGAGATGAACCTATGCAAGAGAAGGTCATGAGATAAAAAGGAAGCCTGACAATGGGCGTGTGGAGTCAGCAATAAGGAGATGTAGGAAAGGCCTGGCAGCAGCGCTTAGCTAGCATTTAGCCGCAGGCCTTAGTCAGCAGGACCGCCACCGGGCACGAGGCGCTCTTCAGAGACCCGAATGCCCCTGCAGGAACATTGAACGCTGCAGTCAATAGTGGCTCCCAAGCACGAGCAAAACTACAAAGACGAACTGGGAAAAGTTGACATAAGCGGACGCAGAGACTCGTAGCTGTAATTGCTAATCCTCTCCTCAGGGACACCCCAGCCATTCCATGCATGCGTCGCATTTCACCACTCACTCTCTTAATTAATTAATTAGATAATTCGATACGGTATTGATCAGTCAAACATGGTATGCAAATACGTGTATGTTGGATGGCTACTGGCGTGATATTAGAAGGTTTCGAAATGGCTAATCTGACAAACTTCGACATGCATAAAATCATATGTTTACACCAGAATGAAGACAATTTAAACATTATTTTCTTCAGCCGTCTGAGACTTTTGAACAGTATTGTGTATACATGCACACACAAATATATACCATTATATCTATTCGTATATATGTTTATGTATTGTTCAGGACAGAATTGGGTTAGAATAGTGATTTTTGTTTACAGTTATTTTCTTTAGGTTTTCTAATATTAGCTAAATGTTCTAACATCTAACATGCTTGACGGCGAATATCTGATTTGACTAAACTCCTGACAGCTTTGACTCCAGAACACGGAACCTCACGCACACCTACTCCTCATGACTCTAACCCTGTGATCCAGTGTTTCCCAGTCCGGCCCTCGGGCACCCAGTCAGTCCTTGTTTCTGCTCCCCCTGCGCTCCCTGCCAGACAGTCCACATTTTTGTCCTGGGAGCTGGGAGGGAGCAAAAACGCAGACTGTCAGCGGGTCCCCGGCGGACCAGATTTGGGAAACAGTGCCGTGATTCATAAGCTCATTAAACGCCTAGTTTCCCATTTCAAACCACCTCGCACACCTAAGCGGTCCTCAGACCTTCACTGAAAGGAGGACAACACCAAGAGAAGTATGTGGGATCGATGAAAAAATAAAGGCAGATGTTTGGGGCTATGTATCGCTCGCTGGGTCCCGTTCCTACGGAGGAGAAATAAACCCAGACCTGTCAGCACTGATTATTTTCACCGATGCCTAATGGGTACCCGGCCTAGCAGAGAGATGTCATCTCTCATCACTGCTTCTCCTTCCATGTTTCATCTAGATTATTGTGGAAAAATGTTCCAGTTTCGACCCATCCGTTGCAGTGATTTCGTTTAAGGTATTTTATTTATTTCTTAGTCCTACTGTAGTTCAGTAATTAAATGTTTATGGGAAGTTATATGTACCTCATATACAGAAGTTGCTTAGCTGTTGGGGTTTTTCAGTAATATAATTGTATATCCACGGTGTCTCCTTTTGCATGCAATTTTAATAGTAATATTTGCTTCTAAATATTCATTTTTGTATAGCAATATTTACAATGAGATAAGAATGTTTTTCCATCCTTAAAAAATAATAATTATCAATCACTTGATCAAGTGTGTGTATTACTACTATTATTATTATTATTATTATTATTATTGCACATTTACAATTAGCTAATATATAATCTTTGATGTTAATTGGCATATTACATGCATGCTTAATGCCTTATTAACAAGTTTATAGGGTTATTATGAACATATTGATTATTATGTCTCTAAACACGGCTCAGTCCAGATTCTGAGAGCTCAGCACCACGCCATATGGCCTGTATAATGATCCTGTCATATTTACTCAGCTCACCAAGGGGGTTCTCGCGCAATATTCTTAGGCCACTACAGAGGCAAATTATTTTTCTGGGAAAGCAAATGAAGTATTAGGGCTGGTCGGCAGAGCTACTGCAGCCCTCATTGGTTTTCAGCTCAGATTCGGGCACTGTTAACAGTTTGCGGGATTTGCAAGTTCCGGGATACTCGCTCCTTACCGCCTTGCTTTTGGATTTCCTCCCATAGTCCCGGGATATGGGGGCAAGGTGATCGACCAGATTCCTGGGACAGAATGATCCGGCCCCTGATTCAACAGGCCAATACAGAACAAAGACAGGGGTCAGAGCGTTTTTTTAATTTATATATTATCCTTCCATATTTGATCACTTCCTGTAGAAAAGAAGTGCCAGCGTACACTGCTATGTTCCCAAATCTGGCACATTTCATTAAGAACTCTCCAATTAAGCATTCCTGCGTGGTATGACTGCCACCAGACAGCTTGATTTCTCATTTAGGATAAACGTTTGCGGAGTAATTATACGCAATAATTATCATCATCTGTTAATTATTGTTAACGTGATTAACAACAGAAGAGGCTCAATGCGTGACTAGAGCCCTGTCCCTGACAATATATTCTGCAGGAGGTTATGGGTCCCTATATATTGACATGTCCAGTGGCTGAATGAAGGCTTGACACTATAGACTTCTTGTAGCTACACCGTTATCCGCACCCCTCACATGGGATGTGTGTTACCCATCCTTCCTCCAAGTGCATTTCAGTAGCTACACCATTATCCGCGCCCCTCACATGGGATGTGTGTTACCCATCCTTCCTCCAAGTGCATTTCAGTAGCTACATTGTTATCCACGCCCCTCACAAGGGATGTGTGTTACCCATCCTTCCTCCAAGTGCATTTCAGTAGCTACACCGTTATCCGCGCCCCTCACATGGGATGTGTGTTACCCATCCTTCCTCCAAGTGCATTTCAGTAGCTACACCGTTATCCGCGCCCCTCACAAGGGATGTGTGTTACCCATCCTTCCTCCAAGTGCATTTCAGTAGCTACACCATTATCCGCGCCCCTCACATGGGATGT
>JAODKN010000079.1:14844882-14865284 GCA_026774425.1 Petrocephalus zakoni
CAGTCTGAACAATATACAGAAAAGCTTGTTCATGTGTTTAATTTCATAAGGCTAAACTATTGTAATGGTCTCTTCACAGGTTTGGGTATCAATCATACAGCTGCAGGTCACCCAGAATGCTGCTGCCATGCCTCCCTATCACCATGAAAGTAGAGCATATCACACTGGTCCCTAAATCACTGCACTGGCTTCCTGTGCATCACGGGATTGATTTTAGAGTATTATTACTTGTGTACAAAGCACTAAATGGTCTCAGGCCTAAATGCATTTCTGATTTCCTTGAACATTGTAAAGCATTTGGACCCCAGAGGTCATCTGGGAAAGGTTTGCTTAGTGTTACCAGAACAGAGACCGAGCAGAGTGAAGCAGCTTTAAGTCACTGTACTCCCCGTCCGCGGAACAAGTTCTCTGAAGACCTGAGGTCTGCTGACACCGTCAGCAATGTAATCAGGGCTTAAAACGATCCTGTTTGCTGCAACTTTTCAATAGTCAACAGGAGTTATTTCATACACTACCACTGCAGCATAACTTAATTTTAGTTAACAATTTCTTTGTTTATTTGGGGTTTTAGGTTTTTGTTTTTATTGCCTTTTAGAAGTGATTTTAATGTCTATTATTTAATGTATCCCTCTGTCTCACTGGATTGTTCTATAGTAATAAGCTTTGCCTTACCTTATTCATCTCTGCCAAATGAACAGCTGATAAGTAGCTAGATTTTAAGTAACTGGCAATATTACAGTGGAAGATCATTAAACTTAAACAAATCAAACAAAAACAAGTCTAAAGGCACACAGGAATGGACAACCATGAACCTTCATCTTTGACCACTGCAGACAGCAAATGGTTATGATATGGTTTTATTCTTAAAATGCATGTTTTTTTATTTAGCTTTCTGTAGTCATGCCTGCGGTAGTGTGATTCACTTCAGTGCATCTTGGAGAGTGAATCAGTCATGGATCAAAGTCTGTCTTATTTTTACGGACTGGCCCGATTTTTCTGCTTCAATCATCACCTTGGCAACCAGGGACCTCCATGAAAAAGAGTGAAAAAAAAGATTATTTTTCATCTTTCTGACTGAATTATGTTTGCTTTTGATTTTCAGTGTGTCACCTGCACCCTGTCACTTGTCATACACGGTCGATGCGGGACTGAGGAGCGTGACAGGAAAGCTATATGACGTTTGCAGAGCTAGCTAAATACCACCACGCTATGTTGGTTTGATCCGGTGACCAGACAAACACTACTCTGCAAGCCTGCAAGAATATTTCTAGTCCCATGCTTGAGAAACGAGAAATTTTTAGGACATATTTCAATAGAAGTAATTACTGCGTTTGAGATACAAGCTACATTTCATATGTTGCAGCTTAAAAACGTTTTTGGTTCCACACTTAACTCTTAAAATTATATAAGAAATTGAAAGCAAGCATTCAAATGTTCCAAAATGAAGAATGAAGTGATGATTTTTCTTTACTAATTTTACAAACTTAGTTTCCTATAAAATATTTTTATAGCACTGAAATGTAGCTGAATATATTTCAGTATAGGGATTGGGATATTGTTTCAAATATATCATGCAGTGTTCAGTTATTACTTGTGTCACTGCACTATTGCTATAATGGTTATTTTGTATTGTGTATTCAATTACTGACATTTTTTATTGCCAGTTCGTACTGGGTTTGGCTGAACTTTTTCAAATGGCCAATTAAACATCATGCATCTTGAATCTATATAATTTAAAATTATATAATTTTAAAACATTGTTTTTTTGCAGTATTCAGGGACCATACATATCTTCATTTAAGGAATATCAGGAGCTATTCAAGTCTGAGTCACAGTGATTTCCCTTCTTAAACAGAATGATGATTCATGTCTTGGGCTTTTTACATTTTCAGTATCTAGAAGATAAAACATGAAGCAAAAAAGGCCAAACAAAACTTATCATCTCCGTTTAACATATAGGTCTCATAACGTAGCGTGATGGTGTTTTATTGAAACTCGGCTTCACTGCATTATCCAAATGCCTTCTCTCTGTTTTCCCATGTTACCTGTACAGTAGTTGCTTTTTTTTAAGTTTCAGGTCTGACATAGCCAATCAAGATTTTCAGTTCCAGTTGGAAACATATAGCATTCATCAGGCCCTTTTCAGCTAATTAAAATCAAGCTCATCACCCCGTTACCATTCACTCGGCATTCTCCATTTCATGGCTACCCATGGGCACATCCTTCCTTTTTGGAGCAGCCAATGACTATCCTGAAAGAATGTTCCTGATTGGTTAAATTTGTGATAGATAAATGTGATGCTCGCTCTGGGTGGAACAGATCTGCGTGCTGTGGGGGGTGGAACAAACGGGGGGTTTGTGTTGAATCTGAGTAGAGATGGGGAGGAACAGAACCAAAGACAGCTTTTATGGAGGAAAACTAGTATACAAAAAGCCATTAGGGGCATCAGAGATGACATACAGATATGAGGTGGATCTAGTCACATTTACTCTAATCAACTCATATATACAGTAAAAAGTATGTAAAAACCCCTAGAGCAGGGGTCACCAACATGGTGCCCGCAGGCACCAGGATGCCCCCAAGGACCACATGAATCGCCTGCAGACCTGTTCTAAAAATAGCACAACTACATTTAATTTTATCCTGTTGCTATTCTTCTTTAATCACATATCTAAAAGAACATTTATATAAGCATTAAAACTAAAGTTAAACTGAGCAAATTTGTTATTTGAGAAGAGCGTATCAAACTGGTAGCCCTTCGTATGGCTCAGTCCCCATGAAGTAGCTCTCAGTTTCAAAAAGGTTGGTGAGCCCTGCTCTAGAGTCACCTGACTTACTCTCCTGGAACAGGGGGTAATAGTAATATTGTATATAGTGATAGTAATGTTTTTATATTACTATACAATGAGATTTTTTTAATAATTTCATTTCAAATCTCAGTGCCAATACATTGGCAAAAATTATGCTATGACTTTGTCTATATGTATGGTTTGTTTCCTCCATTTCGATTTCCAGGACAAAATAAAAAATAAACTTCAACACTTGATTCTCATTTTGTGATTTTTGCGATGTATTCCAGGGGCTACATGTAATTTTATAGAGAGTGGCTGGTCTGCCGATGTCACAATACCAACATGATCAGACTAGTCAACAAAGATACAGTCAGACCTTTCAAAAGTGCTGCTCACCGCTCTCGCCCCACCAGACCAAACCAGGTGTGATACCTGCCTCGGGAATGCAGAGGCTTACTCAAACGTTTCAGAAATGCTGAGATTTATTGGGGCCAGAGAAAAATCAGTGAAAGAATGAGTGAGGACAGAAATATTTCTGCTCACAGTTGACTGATGATTTTCGGTATTCTTTACCGTTCATTGAAGGCAATGATTACTGAACTATTCGCAGGGCAAGGGAGACTCATAAATCTAGCATGTTTGCTCAGAACATTAAAAAAAAGAAAGGAAAGAATGCACTAAGGGAAAAGCATATTTGGGCTGGACCAAATGATGGAAACACCTAGCAACTGTAATGAACAAGGAGTGAGGAGGCCCATTGCTTTCCCCCATACATCTTTGATAAGTGCTTAGCCAGAACAGGGTCACTGTGAGCCAGGAACCTATCCCAGGCAGCAGGTAGGGAACATCCTGGAAGGGATGCCAGTGAGAGTGTCATTACAAATGCTCACACACTATTGGCAATGTTTTTGGACTGCAGGAGGGAACCATCGTAAACATAGGCAGAACATGCAAACACCATGCACACACAGCCAGGAAACAAATCCCCACTTCTGGAGGTGTTTGGGCGCCATGTTAGCCACTGAGTGGAGGCCTGTTGCCTTCAAACTAGCATAAAACCCCCTTGTATGCGGTCAGGCATCTCTGGAGACGTGCATTGTGGGATTTTGGATCATTTTTCAAGAAAGAGAGCCTAAAGTCCTCTGGAAGATGATGGAGATGGAAGCCTGTTTTGAATTCTGCAGTCAAGAAGTTTCCATAAAGGGTCAATGACGTTTAGATGCAGTGGGCAGGGAGCATTTGGCCAGCATTTGATTTCATCCTGGTGTTCAAGAAATTACTCTGTGTCTTGAATTATTTTAGGAGTGTGTGTGGGGGGACTTTATCATCTTGAAGTATGGGAACATCATGAGAAAATAGAGTTTACACTGTAGGGTGCACCAGGTCTTAAAATGGATATAACAGATTCCTGGCTTGTTATACAACCATGTTGAATACTCCTCGCGCCTTATGACTCCCGTGAGGCTACCTTACATTACAGATCCAACAGTTTTAATGGCTGGCAGCAGACATTGTGTTTTGAAGGCACCCTTGATCTTTCTCCAAATGCAAACCTGTCCTGGTTATGGTTCTTACCTCAGGAAGGTACGTCTGGGGTTTTGCAGGTTAATCAGCGGCCCGTGTTTCTTTTCCATATTCTCAGAAACCTGGAGCGTTATGCAGACTCAAACGCGAGCGAGAACTTTATTTTTGTTTCCGTCATTCGGTGTTGCATTGCTGTCTGTCGGCTTATATTGTACGTGTGTGTATGTTTGAATCTGTAATGGGTTGGCGACCCGTCCTGGGTCGCTCCCTGCTTCCGGCATAGGCTCCGGACCCCTGCGATCCAGAATAGGACAGGTGGGTATAGACGATGTATGGGTGGCATACAGTTTGCATTTGTTTCTTGATCCCTTTCTAGTTTCCTGTCCAAAGGAACCCAATAAGCCTTTTCTCGCCTGCCCATTCCCAGGTGCTGTGGTTCTGCTCACCGTTATAAATACAGTGTGCCTCATAGCCAGCTCTGTGAAGTTTTGGTCAGAACAGAAGCATTGTTTCAGTTCTGAGGTCATTTTTCATGTTTTTTTTTTTGTTTAAATTTTTAGCAATTGTCCTCTCCAGGGTCTGTCTGTTCAATATGGTGAATTTTTAATTGTGAGTGTTCCTCACAGACGACGCAGTTTGTTTAGTTCAGCATGCGATTGATATTTTTAAGGCTATTTCCTGCTCCAGGTAAAATATTGAGTGTTGTGTCTCTTATCTTTGTCTCCCGGTCCTGCTCCCAGTTTTGTTCCAGCTTCTTCTGATTAGTGTTCATTTACTTAGTGAGTAATTTAGCGAGTTTCTTATGTTACCTATCTTAGTTTTGACTCCTCTTGGTCCCTCGTGTTTTCTGATTCCCCATCTGTGTTTTGCTTTTGTTGAATAAAGCCCTCATTACCTCGGAGCTGCTCGGTGGATCGTCACCTTCTTTCTGCCTGCCATGCCATACTGTGACACCGCGCTTGTGCTTGGAAGGTGACCCGCTCAAATCCCCTGGCTAGCAGAGTGATCGTATCACTGTTGGTCCCTTAAGCAAAGCCCTTAACCCTATAAATTGCTCCAAGCAATGCTAGATAAATGTCTGACCTGCACTTAAACCCAAATCTTCACTTTTGCCTGTTTTGTATCAATTTTATAGGAGAGCAAGATGGGATATTTGAAAACTTAAATTTCTGCACTACCTGCGCAATGACAGTAAAGGCATTTGGTTGACCAGTGAACCCATAATTGGGTCATTGACTGTCCAATCCCTTTGTACGTTTTTAGTTCCCATCTTTTGCTTCTATAAACTGGTGATCACCACACCGCTTTCATGGCTGACACATACTGCTAATCCACTTTCAACTCCATTTGACTCTCCTTTGTAGATTCCTTTGTAATTGTGATGTGGTTGCTTCAAAGTCGAAGCCCTTTTTCATCTAATGTTCCCATAATCTTGTTCCCTCCCTGTATCTTTTACATATCACATATCAGATGAGTATCTCTTTAATCATGCTTAAAATCCATAGCAGTCAAATGAATTTTAATATTACTCTTATGGTCCTCCACAAGAAAGAAGATCTAAGTGTACTTTGATTTTTTTTTTGCTGAAACACTACTTCTTGTTGATTTACATGTAAATGGTCACCTTTCAACCTCAAATCCTTATCAGTGATTTTAATATTTGTCTCATCAAAAAAATAGCACAGGAAGTGGCTGCTTCTAGTTACGCTGGAAAATGGATATAACTTTCATTCCAACACCCCATCCAACCCCCCTTTACCACTGGGATTACTTGGAAGAATTCCAAATTTACAGTATTCTTTAAAATCCCTGCATGTTGTAGCTGTCCATAAAAGTTAAAAACAAGTTTAAACAATACCAGACATGTACCTGTAACCAGAGAATCAGTTACAGGCCTCATGTTTAACAGAGCAATTTAACCTCATCCGCAGCAGATAGTAACTCTAATGACCAAAGAGGCTATTTGACTTTTGAAGTCACTTAGGTGTCCCTTGATGTGCCTGCTTAAAATGATGATGATGATGATATTAGGACGTTGATAAATGCATCCAGAAGAGCTGATGTGCAAACGCTGTTTCTTTATGTCTATTATGCCAAGCCCGTCCAGAATTACATATTTACTTTTTGACACATTACTTTTTGAAAATGTGTTTTCAAAGTAAGAGAGTAAAGTTAACATTTACTGCACATGCCCCGGGGAGCACCCTTTTAGATTGCCTGAAAAACCAGTTCAAATAAATCATTATCAAGGAGCTTGAAAAAATATACTCCCTCTACCATCTCAGAGAAATTTTCATGCAGTACTTTATTCATAAGATATATTTAAATTGTGAATTAAAGCAAGGGTACTGGCTTAAACTTCATTAGGTCTTTAGATCATGTGCGTAATTGGTCCTCTAAATATCAAATGGATCTGAACATCAGAAAATCAGGTTTTGAAAAACACTGGAAATCAACATATGGATGAAAGCCCTCCCCCATCCAATAATACTCTTGTCACCATGCCAGAGTACTAATCTGATGTATAGTGAACATTAACCCCAGAAATCTTGATTTAATAATAACCTTCAAGAATAACTCTCCTGGGCATTTGAGCTGAGTGCACACTGCCTAATACTTTATGTGCTGCATCAATAACACTGTAGCTGTGAAAATCATTTCTGTTGGAAAAAATCACATGGACAGGATACCAGGGAATAGTTACATGTTTTTTGACATAGGTGTTTCAAATAAGATGGTTGTTATGACAACAGTTGATACTTGCAGTAATGCAGCATATTTTTATGCAGATGTTGCAGGTGTAGATGGGCATTAAGACTGCAGCAGGTACTTTGGAGATATGTTGTGTATTTTGACAGGTGTTTCATATAGAATGGCTACAAAGGTAACAAAGGCTTAAATATTACTAAGGAAATCTCAAAAAATAAGTCTACTCATCTTCTAACCACTTATCCTGGAGCAGGGCACAAGGCAGGGGGACACCCTGGATGGGATGCCAGTCCATCACAGGGCGCGAGGCAGGGGGACACCCTGGATGGGATGCCAGTCCATCACAGGGCGCGAGGCAGGGGGACACCCTGGATGGGATGCCAGTCCATCACAGGGTGCGAGGCAGGGGACACCCTGGACGGGATGCCAGTCCATCACAGGGCGCGAGGCAGGGGGACACCCTGGACGGGATGCCAGTCCATCACAGGGCATGAGGCAGGGGGACACCCTGGACAGGATGCCAGTCCATCACAGGGCGCGAGGCAGGGGACACCCTGGACGGGATGCCAGTACATCCCATTTTGTCTGTTAAAAGTCAAAAACACTACTGCTATGGGCAATGTACAGTATTCACAGACGAATGAGTCACTGAACACTGCAGCTGAAATATGGGCAAGAGAATTGTTTTTGCAGCAATACCTAGTTTGTGCTGATCTCTGGAAGATGAAAGATGGTCGGGAGCCAACGAGGCAGCTGTCATCATGTGCTGATGTTACTCACACTGAGAAGGAGAGCCAAAGCATTTAAGAATGAGAAAAGTCACTGTGGAGTTTTTTTGAGTCTAGTCACATTGCTTCGTTATATGAACTCATTTATCAGACTTTCATCGAAAACGACTTACAGTGGTGGGATGGTTTACAATTTCTGCATGCTCTGAGGGATCTGAACCTACAACCTTCACATTGTTGGTGTGGTGTTTTGTACAGGTCCAAAACCAGCCATAAAAACCCTTTCCCCTGCTGAAAAGAGAACCCAAATCTTCAACAGAGGCTCAGCTGGTCTTGAACCTTGTCCAAACTATATCACCACAGATTGCTGGACGTGTGAGAAGTACGGCAACTGTATCTCTTGCTTTGTCTATCGCCTGATTACCACATGATACCGGGAGCGAGGAAATCTACCAGCACTATTCCTTAGCATCACAACAGTCTATCCAGATTCTTTTAGTAGTTAAAGGAGAACTTAGCTAGGTGGCTGACTGGGTCACTACAGTCACTACACTAAATGTAAAATAAACACATTCCTTATCTAGTAGATGGTGAAGCAGCTCATTCAGCTAACCAGCTAGCTAGCTACCTGGCTTAGGGTCCTGGTTCATGGTCTGTACTTTCACTAACAGACTGTCGCATCTGCGACTGGTTTCATTTTCTGCGTAAGCGACTCTCGGTAGCGGAACTGAAACGGCTTCCCGGAGACATGGGCTTGGCGTTTATTTATCGGAGGTGTTTCCCTTTTTGTATTTAAAGTGAAGCTTTATTTAACGTTTGTACAAGTACAGGGACATTATAATGTGTGTTTTTTATTACATACCCCATTTTGCTCTTCATTTTTTGTAAGAGAGACACATAAAGAGGTGAAAGTGAAGTTCCTGGTCTGAGCATCGGGTCAGGCATTTATCCGGCTTCCCTGGAGGGGGTTAAGGGCCTTGCTGAAAGACTGACACCTTCCAATCCCCCCCGCCCCCCACCCCATGAGAAAAGGCTCATTCCGCAACCACAGGCAGACTGACCACCTACCTTACACTTGTGAGGTTTCATCTCCTTGTTATCCACAAAGTAGCTGGCTATCCCCCAATCACAAAACTTTCCCTGAATCACGTGACTCTTCCATTCTCAAAATATGTCCCCCAATTGCGTTGTACACGGTCAACTTTATTCTGAGCATTAATTAAACCTTGCCCCCCCCCTCCCTCCTGCGTATTTGAATGCTAAATGAAGTAAGGGCTGTCATATTCCAATCTGCTTAAAGAAACAGGCCCCCAAAATCCCATGCGGGGCAATTAAGCTAGGAAGGGGGGGGGCGTTAAGCTTAATTCCTTTTATCACCAACGGCAGATGTGTCGCACATTATGTTCACGAGTGAATAAGTGCAATTTAACGTTATTGTGCGGGAGGAGATTGTTTGCCCCGTCTCTCGCCCAAAACAAATACTAACTTCTCAGAAAACATGCAAGAAAGTAAAACACACAGAAAAAAAGTCCAACCGCAAACCTGCATGCAAGCAAATGTCGTGCGACAAATGTGAAATGAATGTTACTGGGGGGAAAAGTGTCATTATGAAGAAGCACTGTTATGAAAAATGCTTTGTGCAAAATTGCTGCTAATTAAATTCAACAAAAAAGGCTTATCATGACAAAACAGACATGTGATAATTACAGTTACTCATTTCTATTGAAATCGCTGAATGGAAACAAAAAAAGATGTTATTGAAAGTGTCTGCTTTGTGCGGGAACTGAAATGCTAGTTGACAATAGACAGTGAACACAGTTTCCTTTTAAAATCCATTTTAATTCTTGCCGCAGATGTTTATTGCTGGTCATTTGGCAGGGTTTTTTATATATGATGCGTCTTACATAATTTTGGTTTTACACTGTTTACCCATTTAGATAACATGAATACTGCCGTTTCTGAACTGGTTGGTCACGACCCAAAAGTGCATTATGAGACCATTTTCAGTTTGGTTGTGGTGTTTAAAGAAAATCATATTTTTTTCTAATGTTGATCCTTATTTTTTGTTTGATATAAGTTCTTAAAGTGCATGAAACCAAAACTTGATCTTGACAAAGAATAAAGGGGATCTTGAGGCTAAACCACTTGAGTAAGAGAAGGTGGACTTTATCGATCCCACGGTGAAATTATTGAAAGGTTATTGCACTGACTGGGCATCAAATCAGGCCTCCCATGTGACAAATGCAAGTATTTCCACACAACCACTGATGCCTGAGCCTCATGGTTATCATACAATGCAAACAACTCACTCATTCATTAGACTTGGACTGAAAATCCTCACTAATCTATTACCTCCTCTCACCTCATTAAAATGTTTGTAAAATATCGGAGAGTAAACAGTGCAATGAGAGGCTGCTCCCAGAGTCACCCGCCCTGCTTCATCCCCTGGCGTGGGGGTCATTACTCCTAAGTATTTAAACACTCCATTGAACTAATTACTCTCCTCGTTAAGCTAATTCCGTCCTCTGTGTCATGGGTGAGGAGAGCGATGACAGCGGCGCCGCTAAACGGGGGATGTCCGCTTTCGGGTAGCCCGGATGATGCAGGAGCAGCGCCCCATGAATCACGGGGCCCTCCCAAGCGGACTCATGGTCCTAATGACCACGGTGAAAGTAGGGACTGAGTTACTGATCGAGAACTCAGGGGCTCTTCAAAGGAATTATGGAACTTATAACACGAAAAGAGTGTGTGTAACTTTCTATGAGCTGATAAAAAACACACCCAGGGGGTGTTACTCCTGATCTATCAGTGTTTCTTTCTTCTAAGAATGCCGACAATGACAGAAGCCCAACCCCTTTAAATCTGCCGAAATCGCACCCTGCTCTTAATAAAAAACCTCTCTTGGTTATTATCTATGACACAGATGGGGCTTGTTACCATAATATGATGTCTGTTTTATGTATTTGTCAGGCTGTTGTACATAGTACTGTAAGATGATATACATTATAAACATGTGTCTTGTGAGTGTAATTTGCAACCATGAGCTAGCTAGTGTTTTTGTCACACGTATCATTAAAAATCCCTTTTTAAATGAGTCTCTATATGTTTTTCTGCGTCTTAAAGAGGCGTCCCCAAGGTCTGGGCACACGGTCGTCTGTTTGGCAGAAACATCTCATAAACTATTCTGACAGACTAATAAACTATAAACAGCTATGCTAAAAACTACCCCTGAATGTTATAGCCATACAAAATGGAAAACGCAGGAGAAAGCATCCATCACTGGGATTATTATCGCCGTTGCCATGGAAACGCCCGCTGCAATAGCAATATTTCCCTTCTCCTTCTGTTTGCTATCATCTTTCTTGATTTTACATCATTGAAACTATAGTAATTACACTCTGCACATGAAAAATGCATGCTGTCATGGCAACAAAGTAAAATATTCTTAATCATTTCACCTCTTCAATCTGAAATGTAATTGTTTGTCTGCAAAGTAGGCCGCGGAGAACGTTTCTATAAAATTATAATTGCTTTCAATGTTTTGCACAAAATGTACCGTGTGGTCCCACTGCGAGCATAAATCAATGAGAAATATTAATCATTCCTGGGGGGGGAGGACAATGTTTTCCATCAATGAGGAAAATAACATTTTGAAGGAAAGTCGCAAATAATGTCTATGACAGAATAAGCAACCTGTCAGCCTGAGCTGAATTCTATTACGACTAAAACAGGAACCAAACAAGAACAGGGGGATGAGTTATGATAACAAGCTCTCTATGTGTTTGTGTGCGCGTGTCCCTTGGAGAGAGAGGAGGTGCGCAGGTGCAGCCGACACTGGGTTCTGAGCTGAAGGAAAACACTTTTATGCATCTGGAAGAAACTCCTGATCTTCCCATGGTTTTAAACGAGTTCTGGAATAGCACTGTATGGTTATAGTTATATAGTCATGCATATATAATCGATATATCATCATAGTTACGTGTGTGTGCGTCGCACGTATCCAGATGCTATCCCCATCGCATGATAAAAACAGCCGGGTGAGAGAAAGCGACGATGAGCGGTGCTGTGATTTTACTGTTGAAAGAACGATAAAAATTTAGGGCCGCTGCTTAGGAATGGCTTGCGGGATAATTGTTGACGTCTCACGTTTGGGCTCGCCTCTCTGAGATTTTAGTAGAGAGTGTGTGGTGCTGTGTGGCCTATCGGGTTAGGACGCTGTGCCTATGATCGGAAGGCCAGTCGTTAGGATCCCGAGGCCAGAAGACGGATTTCAATGTTGGGCCATTAAGACAAGTCCTCAACCCCAATGGCTCCAGGGACTGTCTACTGCTTTCTCAATTGTATGCCACTTTAGATAAAATCACCTACAAATACAGTTGTATATATAAACAGTTAGGAAAAAAAGATCTTATCTCTCTCTATATATATGTATATATATATATAGCGGGGCCAGTGCTTACAACCACAAACTTATTTGCAGTCACCTCAGTCACATCACCCCCTTTTGGTCTGTACACAGAACTCTCAGAGATGAAGGCACAGTGTTATGATTTCAACAGGGAAATTTAAAGGATCCTTTGTCTATTACGCAAATATATGCTGGTTGGGGGAGGAGCTGGTCGCAAGCATATAAAATGAAAGAGTGGTGTGAAAATATGCAAGGGAATCTGGGGGGGCTGGGGGGGTGCATCGGGGGACTTAAAGCTACAGTTTATGGATAATGCCAGTTATACATTAAATAGCAATAGCTGATTAGAGCACAGCATACATGAGCTTTTTTTCTGTATATATTTCACATTGTCAGCAATAGGGCAGCATTAATGTGTGAAACGTATTATAGCGATCTTGTTGCTATAGGGCTGTAACTTACTGGTAGAGAAAAGCACGCTGGGAGTAGAATAGTTAATATTATTTGGCTGAATTGCTTGTGTTCAATGCTTATTTTTGTGCTGTGCTGCATTCCCCTTGTGTCTCTGGTGCTTATAGCAATGCAGCACATGTAAATAGTTTCTCTTGTGGGGGTGAGATTTGAACACACCATTGGTGAACATGCTAGCAGGCCAGTAGAGTCTAGTGGGTGCCCAGCATACCATCTGATTGTCAGTATCTGCTATCAGTAAGGCCAGGTTGTTGTGTTAAAACACATTCTACTTATGTGCCATTGGTTTGCTGAATACTATAATATATACAGCACAGCACTGGTGTCCTTTCCTCACAAATATCTCTCTAGTATTTTACACACAAGTAATTTCCAACACTCTACTTCCCCCCCAAAATCTCATTACTTTAAGCATTTAATAGTCAATACAATATTTTATTGGCTGTTTCATAATATTTTTAATAGTCAACTGCAAGGCCCCAGAGTGCATTTCAATATGTATTATGCATATATTAGCGAGCTAGATAAATAGTAAGAACATCCATCCATGACTGCCACAGTAACCAGCACGGAAAGAATGTGACTATTAGAACGGTGAATGTTTTGAGTTATTAAAAAATTAAATATAGGTGCTTGGCCATCCTCAACTGCCCACAATGAAAGTCTGTTTCCTTCCTGCTGTAGAAGGTAATGTTTCCATTTGTGACCTTGGTTTCTGTCTCGTTTCTCCTCATTGTTGCCATCCAGAGAAATTGGCTTTATGCGACGAGGAGCTGCCTTTGCTTGTCAGCTCAGAAGGCTGTTACATATTCTACACAGTGATTTTCCATTTTTCAAAACTGAAAGGAAGGTAATGCGGTTCGGCATGCCCTCCACGGATGCGGGGTGCCCACCCTATGGATGGGATGGGTACCAGTGGCTATTGAGCACCACGGACAATTTTACAGAGGTCTCTCACCTCTGCAGAGAGCACTGTGGGTCTAAGACAACAGTACATGTCCACGTTATCCAAACCTCCCTGAAAAATATTTTCTTTATAACAAAAATGTAGTATTATAGTAACACTTTCAGAACAAACTTCTGTTAGCTGGGGAGGTCTACAGAAAGAAATCTACTTCTACATCCTGTCTAATTGCTTGGGCGTTTGAATTGATTCATTGTCAGACTGGCTCAGTTTTAACATTAAGCTAAATGCCCCCCCTCCAGCCCCAAGAGGTAGCAGGCCTTGCAGTGACTTTCATTCCCCTTCTCGAAACATTCATAATTCAGAGGCCGGCTAACAGGAACGCTCACATCGGAATCTCCAAACAAGCCGTCGCTTTTATATCAACTACAGCGGTTTCCATGGAGATTTCATTTGTCCTTTTTTTTTTGTTCGCGGACAGGAGAAAATGAGCTACTCTGGAGTCAGCAGTCATTAATATGAAACAGAAGTGCACTTTGGGGCAGACGCATAGAGGAAATGGGACACTTAAGATGAACTGTTAATTTCTATGTGTTTATGACCTTTTACCCAAGACGTTCACATGGTATATGACAACAAATACTCCCCACCCCCACTAATTGTCAATTCACATAATTGTTTTTTTTGTAATTGAAATCTGGAGCAATTAATAGAAACCAAAGAAATGTAAAGATGTTATTTAGTATATGCAGGATTTATAAGAAAGACGTGTCAGAGAATGTCAGGAATGTCAGTCACTGTATAGGAAACTGTGAATGGCCTGGTACTACTGAGTTTAAGACTGGCCCAGCTGACTGACATGCAGAAATACTGTAAATATTGTATTTTACTGCATCATTTTATATTTTTGTATGTAAAACTTTCCATGCATGGATCACACAAACATACTGTACCCAAAAAAAATGTTGCATACTTATACATTTTGTTCGACCGGCTTTAGCTTTAATTTAATTGAATTTAATTTAATTTGTTTTGCATAGATTTATGTTTAATTAACACACATGCACACACATGTTGGGATTCACATCTTTCTGGGGCTGTACACACCCTAACCTTAACCTTAAGTAAACAGAGAAATACTTTAGGTAAGAAGTCACAGACTTCTTTAAAATTTACTTTCCCCATATGGGGACTTAGAAGGTGATTACCTCAACATTACCATTTTTTTTTATCACATTGTGAGGACATTAGGTTGTTTTACTGCACCATGTGGACAAGCATCCATTATGTTTTACCTGATTGTTCTCCTTTCCAGGGGTTTGTTTGTGTGTGTTCCTGCCAGGGTTTGGTTCAGGAAAAACTTAGTTTTTGACTCATAACATCAGAGTCTACGTCGTTATCTACAGTACTTTGTTTGACATCAGAGTGGATGCCGATCGCTGTTCACATTAGGTGTTTTTAACCTAGCAGAACTGGTAATAAGGCTGCTGATTGGCCAACATGGCTTTATGGTTCGAGTTACATCACCGCCAGTTGGCTGAGCATGCTCATAACAATGCGTTTTAGTGTTTTCATGTAGACAGCGATTTGTATTAATAATGGAGGAGGAAAAACACCGGTTATATACGTGTGGACAAGTCCTTAGCAGCAGCC
The DNA here is from genome assembly GCA_026774425.1 of Petrocephalus zakoni. Taxonomy (NCBI): domain Eukaryota; kingdom Metazoa; phylum Chordata; class Actinopteri; order Osteoglossiformes; family Mormyridae; genus Petrocephalus; species Petrocephalus zakoni. The sequence goes on from JAODKN010000079.1 coordinate 14,860,072, forward strand.
TGTTCTTGTCATCCCCTGTCTGCCTGCCCCTCCTGACCTTTGGCTTACAGTACCTCTCGTTCCTGCCCTTTTCTTTCTCACTCCAGCTCTCTCACGTTCGCGCCCCTCATGTATAAAAGTGTTTCCCAGTCCTGTGCTCTCCAGTCCTGTCATTGACGTTTAGTCCTTATGTCTGCCTCAGTCTTCTTTGTTTTGATACCCCATTTTCTGTGGTCCATTTGAGTTCCTGGTTTTAAAATTGTCTGTTTTGTTTCTCCCTATGCCTGCTCCCGACTCCCTGATTTCACAACACTAGTGCGATGTTCTAGAATGCTACCACAACACTAGTGCGATGTTCTAGAATGCATGATAGCATGCAGTAATACCTTGAAGGACTGAACATACTGGCTTTAACATTCAATTTCTTTATTTTCCCGGACTGATTCATTTAGTCGACAGATGTTTCTTTCTGTTTCCTCATTATCGCTCATGTTTAGCTATCATTTTAAGTGTTTGTTTCATTCCTATTGAAGTGTTTTGCCATTCTATGCAATAAGGTTTCTACGGTAACATACAAATGATATTTTAATGAGGCTATTTAATCCATGTTTTGTACCGCAGATACAAACCTGCTACATCTGCATGCTAAACGTGTCTTGTTTTTCAGAATTTTTTGCATATATTTCTGAGATATTTAACCCAGTATTTGCTAAGTTACATCACACTGCTCCACTGCTGTCTGGTAGGAGGCTCTGTGATCTCAAACTCAGGATACTGACCCCTCCCAGCCTAACACTGTGTGTCTGTGTCTCAGTGTCTGTATGACCCCACGCATCATATATCTGAAGATGACAATAAAAGATGCTTTCACATCTGACATTTTCATTTACATCAGGAGCTGAACCTGTTTCATAATCAATGTAAAAAATATGAAAAAGTGTAGCTTTAGTTAACATTTTTTTCTTAGGAATTACTATATACTTTCTCTTAGTTACTGATAGGAAGAATATGAATAAAGTTAATGCACATGATATGTGTCACAATATGGCATGTAATATAGAATCAGGAAACTTGCATGATCCCAAAGGAAACTAGTTGTAGGTCATTCACGATGGAGCAATTAGTTACACTGCTTCAGCTTTGCATGTGTGGAGTGTTCTCCCCGTGTCATGTAGGATTCCTGCTGCAGTCTAAAGACATACAGTTAGGCTACTTGGCACTGCTATGCTGCCTATAGCGTGTTCTCTGCAATGGACTGGCATGGCATACAGGGTGTACCCCAGCCCTGTGCATTCTGGGATAGGTTCCAGGCTCTTATAACCATAAGCAGAATATGCAGTGAGAAGATGGATGCAATATGTCCTTTGCATCAATTAAATAAAATTTATTTTTATGAAAACTCAAGGCTAGCAGCTGAAACCTGGCAAATAAAAATGATGGTTAAAGAAGTAGTGGTCATGGGTCTCTTTTCGGGTTTGATTAAGTTAAGAAAGTTGAGAAATGTGGAAATTTCAGGGAAACGCCTTTAAAAGGAGTTATTGGATGAATAGTCCTGTACGGATCATTTACTGTCATATTTCATAAAACAGTCTTTTTTTGTTTATATTTTACAGTATGTAATGTATTGTTCATTTTATATATATATATATATATATATATATATTACATATTTCACATATTGTAACATTATTATATACATAGTATTATTGTAACATATTCTATGGCACAAAAAAATTATCTTTCCAAAGAAAGACTCCAGTTGATTTTATTATTGCATATTTTTTACATGTAGGAACAATAACAGTTATTGAATAAATATTATGGGGACTGCAAGTCACTTTGCTGGCCAAATTGTCAGTGAGTCATTATTTTTATAAATGCTGGTTTCCTGAGCTCCATCCGAACAGAAGAGCAAGCATTGATGAATTACGGCAGATTTGGAGTGATTGCAGTTACGTAACGCCATCATAAAGCCCAGCTTCGCCTAGCCAATGCAATTTTGGAAGGGAACCAGTTCACATAAATCAATTTACTTGCATAGAAAACCCTGTTGGGCTCTTTATTTCCCACACAGGGGCAAAAACAACCCAAATGTAAATGTGCGCTGCTCTGGAGCATCTGTGGTTATGTTAGCCAAAAAGATGGTGGTGGTGGGCTGGTTCCCGAAATTATCTGCACCAATTCCCATCCATGTTATCCCCCACCCCCTTCCGCATTTAGATGTCCACTCCTCTTCCCATTAGCTGCGTGATACATTTACATTTTATTTATTTAGCAGATAATTTTATCCAAAGCGATGTGCATTTCTGAAAGCAGGGTCAGCCAGACTGCAGAGGAAATGGAAACGGTTCTGCTGACCCTGGGATTTGAACCAACAACCTTCCGATTACAGGTATAGCATTACACTGCGCCCATACATAGGGTACATTTGTATTAATATGGCATTCACAAACACTGAGAACTTACCTATTTGACAGGTAAAAATCACACTAATGTAGCTGCAATGTTTCCCATTCACTTGGACAAACCATGATCCTCTTTGGGCATTATTTTCTCATCATGCATTGCGGGTGTGAGACAGTAGCTAGATTGAATTCACTCTTACGTTATTAACAGCGCAACAATAGTAGGCTCTGAACTCTTTTGACTTAAATGGAATTCATATAAAATGCTGTGTATTCCATGGCAATATGTGTATAAAATAGTTACAATGTGTTGACCATAGCTACATGAAACATGGATTTAGCTAGCACTTCTATGTTAAAATGTTTTGCCCTGTCTCAGGAAGGAAATTGGATTTTCTACTGATTTTTATGTGATTTAACACTCACTGGTGCCAACTGGGTTTATGAGCTGTGTAAAAGGCCTTTTAACAATCACTAAATTAACAATCACTTAATTACAGAAACTCATCCATCAGAGTTACCCAGAGGAGGTACAGTTTCTTCCTTGAGTCTGGTCTCCTCAAGGTTTCTTCCTTTTTCTCTCAGGGAGTTTGTTCTTGTAACTGTTACCTCAGGTTTATATTTTAGGGGACGTCGTCTTCATGACAATATTCCTTCCGAAATGTGCTACATAAATAAACTAGAAAATAAAATTTTAATTATTTACCTTTAGCTTTAGATCCTGAAATTTTTGATACCAAAGTACAGTGTGCGACAATATACAACAATAAAATGTGATTAATTTTGTAGTATGGATGAAGGATTACTAATTCTCTCCCAAGGAGAGCTTCTCTTGTGCCCCCTAGTGGTTAAATTGATAATTGGCATTAACTTCAATAATTAAAGACCTAGGCTAGTTTGGACTCCATGGAGGCTCTCTGGCCACTCCCGACCTGTCTTTTTTTGGATGTAGCATAGAAAATGCAGGTGGCTGGCCAGTCTAGAAATCTGAGCTATGATCAGCAGAAAATATTTATATAACTATAGAGATAAGCTGAAAACTAGACTGCTTTTGCAGACTCTGGTGTCAGCCGAGAGTGCTCACTCCCGTGGACAGTCTAGAAATTTTCCATAGATTATTTTGATATTGAAAAATGTTTCTTTTCATGAATAACACAAACACACAGTATTTTTTAATGTATTCAAGTTGGCATAATAATGTCCCATTTTCTCATCTAATCTAATTAGAAACAGATTTGGTTCACTGGTTTTGTGTTAGTTTCTACATGCCAAAGTCAGTCACTCCCCAAATAGTGAATAACACTGACATAGTCCTCAGTACTGCTTCTTTTTCTTAAAGTATATTTTCATGTTGAGATAAAAAGCCATTTCATCTTTTAACAGAAAAACATAGCTTTCAGTATAAAAAGCACATAGATGGAAAAAAAGAAACGCACCAAAATAAACAAATGGCAAAGCATTAAGTCACTGCATTGCCACGATGTTAACATAAATGTTTTAAAAGGGGGAAAAAGATCTGCAGTGTAATCAATAACACATGAATGAATCTGTTTAGAAATAACAGCTTTCATGAAGCTTGTCATCTTAACAATCTTATGTGGCAATCTTCCAGGTTTCCTTCAGCTGTTGACCACAAAATTGGATTTGAGATGTTCACGAATGGCTGGTTCATTACTTCTGGAAGGTTTGTTCTGGAAATGTTTAATGCCTCTATTTGTTTTTCTTCCGATGGGTATGGTGTGTATAACCATGAAATAGCTTTTCAATGTGTAGGCCTTTTAATTTTCACCCCTTTTAAAATATTGAGTGGTTTCTTTAGCCTTACTGTTTTATTACATCTTGCCTTTATCTAAGGCGCTCGCCATCGACGGGAGCCAAGGCAAATAAACAACACGGTGGCACGTGACTTGGTCGAAATGCATAAGTGAAGGGCGTTAGAGGAGAATCCGCCCTTAAAAATACCGCACTCTAAAGACTAGAGAAGGTCACTGGTTTCAGTAACAAAGTGAGCATGAACATCTCAGCTGGTTGAGCGTTGCTGTTCCACCAGATGACTTGGGTATCGCAGCACAGTCATTATGGTCTGGTAGAGCATGCCTCATTTACCCAGAATTCCCTCTTTATATCTGAGGCTGCTTTTACCCTCCCGGGATGCTGGTGGTGTTGTGGTTAAGGACACAGAACCTGGAAGCTGATTTACTTCTGTAAAAAAGCCAACAGTGTATGGATTTCCATGTTGGCCCCCACCACTGCCTCTGTGTGTGGATGTGATCAAAGATCCCCCCCCAATCTTTTCAGATCTACCCCTAACCCTAACCCCTTAATTTGACTGTAAGCAAGATTTTTTTTTACACTTTTTAGGATGTTTGTGTGTAGATATGTGCATGTGTGTTCCCTCCTGCCTTGTGCCTTGGCTCCACAGATCCCTTCCAAAACCCTGACCCTGCGCTGGATAAACGGTTGGAATGAGGATGAATGGATGGCTGCTTATGCTTGCAGAGAGAGAGAGATAAGACACATGAGCTGAGACGGCGTGCTGCCGCACACCCCTATGGCAAACCACCTCAGCGATGAGGACCTGGGTGCAGCCGTGCAGTGGCTGATACCTCAGCACCACACTGCTCAGGTGGAGCTGGACAGTGTGAAGTGTCAATCCTGCGACCCACTTGAAGTTAGAGGATATAGGTTAACATCATACCCAGGACAAAGCAATTGCAGGTTAAGGGCCTTGCTCAAGGGTCCAATGGAGTAGAATCACTCCTGGAATTCACGGGATTTGAACCAGCAACCTTCCAACCTTCTAGCCTGTTAGTCACCATTCCGCCCACA
>JAODKN010000079.1:14944449-14969004 GCA_026774425.1 Petrocephalus zakoni
CTTGTCGGGGGAGCCTTATGTATGTGTGCGTCTCCCTAGCGTGACGTACTGTAGGTGCAACGATATTGGCCCATTCTAAGATTTTAAGCTTTTAACGGTGTCAGTCTCTTGTCGGGGGAGCCTTATGTCTGTGTGCTTCTCCATTGTCTCCCGTACGGTACGTACCCCCCCCCCCCTCCCGAATCGACTCATTTACTAGATGGCCGTCCGTCAAGAGCGAAGCCAAGTCCCTCGCCATCCCCGTCGAGCTCTGCATCCCGGCCGGTGGCCCGGGCCGCCTGAAGGCCGGTCTGACGGGCTACACCTGGAGGATTGTCTGTAACCTACTTGCATTTAATTTGTCATCACTTGTGGTTGTTTTTTTTTATATATATATATATATTATAATTATTCAATCGATTTTGTCCTTTAAGCCCTTGACTTCAAAACTGAATCGTCCGAAACACTACGAAGGCCGTCTGAATATTTTAATCAGTTTATGTAGAGGAAGTCCTCAGCCATCTCTGGTTACCTAAATCAACATAAAAATAATAAAGTATGCACTTCCTCAGAGCTGCCAGCCATTTTCCTTTTGGGGGGGTGGGGATGGGACAGGACTGTTTTAATTCTTAATTTATCATCTTTTGTTTTGTATATAAGTTACCGTCTCCTCTGCATCCCCTGAGCAAGCTACACGCATTTTAGTTTGTGGAAGTCCATAGGGCTGAGAAATGCCTCCGTGTTTCCGTAGTTGTAGTCCACAGCCCTGGTAGGCCACTGGTCTGACACCCTCCTTTAAATCTTGCTTGTTTCTTCGCCAGCTCCGTCTCGTTCCTGCCATCTGCCTCTCCCCGTAATCCCGAAAGTGCTCGGCATACTGAAGCTGTTGACTCCGCATTCCCCGACTAGCCTAATGCCAAACGTCGTGTTCCGTATTCATATCTCCAGAGATGGGTCGGCTTCTTGCCTTAAAGATGCAGATTTTTTTTTTCTTTTCTTTTTTTAAAGCCCCGAAGCTCCGGAGAGGCGGTGACAGTTAATTGTGAGGGAATTTGTGCCCGTGCACCTGCATACAGTTCTTTTTTTTTTAACATTACGGTTTGATCTTTCAGGTTAATCTACAGAATCTCACTGCAGATGGACATTAACTTAGCTGAGCAGTTGTGTAAAGACTTGCTTTACCTGGCAGTGTATTCTCTCTATTGTTATACAGTGAACATCTTGTCTATTGTGAGAAGGGTTTGATGAAGAAAAAAAAAACAGCCAAACCTGTATATTTGTGACCCTGAACATTATTTGCTGTGTTGATACTTAAACTGTACACCAATAAATTAAAACAATTCCTGTGGTTAATGTAAGAAATAATTAGTAATCTATGGGTACCTATAAATATGCACACACTACATTTAATATGTATTAGTGTGAGTGAGAATTTGTATGTGCACACATGCATATATCCATGCCGCTATAAATTCTGACACACTCCTTACTTGCAACGAGCTCAATTCAAGTCTTATAGGTCGAATATATTACACGTTATCTAGTAAGTCTAAATAAAGTTATATCCTGTCATGGATTAAAATGTAAGAATTAAAGAATGTATGGCTTTTTGTCAGAAGTCTGGGTGTGGATTCCACTGCTTAAGTGAAAGATGATCTTGCTGAAGATGGCGACGGGGCGCAGAAGACCGTCGTAGAACGTGTTGGTTCCATGTAATAAATGGCACAGTGATTATGAAACTTCTTGCAGGGAAATGCCCCAGTCTGTACAACGATAGCAATCTCACGGGCAATATTTCTTGCTTACTAAAATCAATCGCGGTGGGGGGAAAAAAGGAAACTTTTATGGTTTGGGTGTCTAGTAAGCATAGGTGGTGCCCTCTGGCAGCAGAGGTATAGATGACAGAATAGACATGACTGATCTTTATCAAGGCAGTGGGGGACCGTGATTCATCGCAGAGGAAGGTGGAGGTTTGTCTCATTTCTGCCGCACAATATGAGGCAAAAGAAAATATGACATCATCGTGTGTGTCGTATCGTTTGTTTAGCTCTGTTGCCTCTCATTTTCCCGAGAACCATCCGGTGTCATTTTCACCACAATGCTCTGGCACGACATTGGGTATTAATTTAACTAAAACCCTCCAGGGGCTCAGTCCTGTTGATTAAGATTTCACTTCTTATAAATTCCTGTTACTCTCGGTAATTATAAGAGAATGTTACTAATGTGAAGGATGTGAAAGAACTGAAAAATTATGATCAGATATGGACAACATAAATGCTACTATTTTAAAAATACAATGATAATATATCCATAGCTTGTATGTGAAATATTAATGTGGTTTTGGGGCTGGTCATTAATATTGTCCAGTGCTCCCCACCCAAACCCTATTTCCTGGTGTTTGGGCGCTTTTGTTGGTTCCTACTTCCCCAAACTCAAGGAAATTCATTTCCTCCCTGTCCAACTAAAAACAAAAATGGTCTGATAAAGATTACATTTATTGAAAGCGAGGTACACTCTGAGAATGGAAGATCATACAGTCCCTGGGGCGATTTGGGGTTAAGGGCCCAAAGATGACATCACTCCTGTGACCAAGGGATTTTAGGCCTGTTTATCACAGGCACAGCATCTTAACCCACTGAGCCACATACCACTCCCCACAAGGTCAGATTGGCTTGTAGATTGGCTAAGATACTGCAGAGCTGCCATGTTAGGGTGGCCATATTTTGCCTTGCAAAAAAAAAGAGAACACTTTGTGCAGGGTGCCAAGAGAGGTGTCAGGCCAATGCAAGCATGCACACAAAGTACTCTGACTGTAGAAAGAAAATGTCAACATGAACCACAATGAAATCCCAGCCATTTCAGGCATTTTAGGTCCTATAAAAGAATGCATGGTTACCTTATGCAAAGCATATTGATTTATCAGTCTTGGTTTATCAGTTACATGCTATGGCAAGAACACATTTTATGTTTTCTAAGCACCTCTTTGGTTGTTACACAGAACATCTGAGGTGAGGTTTCGTTGCAGAAATGTAACTTACTGAAAGGTCATCTGTTCACATTTTATGTCATTTAAAAGCCAATTAAGTGTGTCACATTGCAAAATCCCACAGAATGGATAATGATGGCAAAGATTCATTTAGAAATCTAACTAGTTCCTACTGGATTGGCTCAGTAAGTGTATATACTGATACAGACTCAAGTAAGATATGGACTTGACTTAGTTTTCAAGCAAGGCAAAAATGTATAACTTGACATTTACACAACAAACTTCCTGTTTTCAGTTTTGTCCAAAGGACACTTGGTAACCGGGCAGTATGGGGGCTCAGTGTAGCCTCACACCTGTGTGTGCCTGTGCTTGCACATGAGTGTGTAGTTCACATATTATCATATTTGTGCTGGTTTCTCTCAGATACATTTGTTACTTCCCATAGTCCCGAATCATCTGGCTTAGGTCAATATATTTTTGCCCTTGTGTGTGGTTGTATGTATGAACGTATTCTGTGCAACACACTGGCATCCCATCGAGTATGTTCTATCCCCCGTACCCCCTGAAATAGGCTGCAGGCTCTCTGCGACCCTCTACTGGATATTTGGTAACGTATACAATTAGTATAAATCGCGCACAGCAAGCTTAAAAATACAAGATCATTTGTGCCAGGTTATTGTACATTAAGTATTGCTACGCAAAGTGCATAAAGAAGATAAACATACCCACAATAATGAATATTTTCTTATTTATAACTAAAATGCGTCAAAGCTTTTCCGTAATGTGTACGTCTCGCATACGATTTAAGTGGATAGCGAACAGGGGGGACGCTGGTGCTTAGAGAAAAAGTAACTGCAAATAAATGTAGCACAATCTGTGTGCCTCACAAAACCCACCATGGTATCTCTGGAATCCTTTACTTGTCTTTGACATCAATTGGACTACGTGAAAACTACGCCTAACTCAAACCAGGTGCTCTGGGAAGAAAAAAAAAGTTTAAAATCAAGGGAATAGAAACCCCCTCTACGTGCAGAAGGCGACCTGGCATCACCGCATGGCGGATGTGTTTGTGCGAGTTGTTGGAGGAAATGTCAATTAGTGCATTTAAAAACACTTCTTAAACAATATAAATACCAAATGTACCTCACTATAAGACAAACACCCAGAGAGAAATACGCATGCATTTTCTCGTAAATATATTCACAAAATTATTCCCCAAAAGGCTTTGCAATTTACTGGCGACGAGAACAATCGCGAGGGCAGCACGCGCCTCCCGAAGCGCCGGAGCGCGCCGCGCGTGACAGTGCCTGTGTCTTTAAATAGTCCTGCGGGCCAGGTTATGATAAGCAACTAATGATGATGAAAGAGACATCCGGGTTACGGAGGAGGTGCGTGTTACGTGCAAACCGGCCTGGCCCGAAGCCAGCAAGGGCAGCTTTAAAAGAAGCGACACTAAACAGATGGAGCGCTTATATATGTGCTTGGATCGCGATTTCCCCGTAGTTTGACCCACGCCGAGTACGTTGGGAGTAGACGGGCGCCGAAGCGAGTGCTTTCTAGCACTTTTCCGGCGTGCTGGGTATTGAATGGCAGGCAGCGTGCTCCATGCAGGCGCCCGCATCTCCGGGGAATTTCGGGGAGCTCGTGGCCGCGCATGCCGTGGGGGCGCGAGGGCGGCGCGCTCGCGTGGCGCTGAAATTCGAAAGGACGCCTTGTGCGAGGGGATGCCCGTCCAAAAATGCGCGCCCACGTTCGAACGCTTGTCACATTTTGCTAGAATTTTGTTTTGCTCAAAGTGTTGTAACAGCGCCGGCCTTCAGTGATAAATAATTGGATTGGATGCTATTGCTTTGTTAGTTTATTACGTGGTAGCAATCAGACATAAACGGTGCAAGTTTTTTGTAGTTTCTGATAAATTGATGAAAGCATTATCACTTATTCTGATAATTTAACTTATTACGAGCTGCTGCCACGGTAGAAGTGAATTTCCCTATAGTTTTCTAAACTTAACAGGAATGTCTGTGTGCTGGAACAGTAGACAAACTTCTTCTGCCTTTCTGTTACACTTACCTAATTGAAGCATAAAGGTTAAAAGATGGGTCCTATAAGGACATTCTTACTGCTAAACAACAAATATAATAATGGATGTTGTTCATTTTGTATCTCACAAGTTTGGTAGCTGTCTCTCATGACTCAAAAGCCCTAAATTATGGTCCTTTCTCATATTTTTACTCTCTGGCTAAAAGTAGGGTACAAAGCCTAATATAAATAATGCACGGTTAGACTGTTAACAAAATCAGTTCCTCAAAAGGATGGTGTTATCCCATGTGCAACATAAACGTATTAATACCTAGCCATCTCCTCTGAGGATTATTGTCCCTTAAATTGTGATATTACAGACACGCCCACAACATCATACCTCTGAGTTTTGAGCAGGTACAAATGCATTTCAGTGTCACGGCCGGCGACAATTTAAGCGATTTAACACTGTCACAGTGTTGATTTGAAGGTGACAGTGCCTCCGAAAAAATAAAGGGAAGATGTTGCCTCTGGACCACAGCTCGGGAAAAGCAGTCATTGAAGATGGATGGATGGCTGGGTAGATGGATATCAATGAGCAGATAATGAAAGGTGAAAATGTCACCCACAAAAAGTAATACAGGAAATTTGAGCACAGCTGGATATAAGTGAACTATGATACTAAGGACCCTAACCGCACACACACACGCATTTAACTGAACACACTTCCAAATGTGGCCCAGTGGCACTGTATGACACATCTTGCACCATTATTTTGACCATCTAACATCTACATAGGCCTAAATAGTCACAGCATGATAAGTATTCTTGGACGTGGAAGCCTTGGGGGATGTAGTGTTTGTTTTTATAGCATGGGCAACATCACTGTATAATCATACTCCCATATAGCATTTATGACTGCCATGCCTTGGATAGTGGTTTTCTCCTGCTTTAGATCAGCTGTAGCTTGTCCACTTCCTTGCGGTAGAGATCAGGCTTCGCACATGTTTGCTATCATTAAATAATTTGTCTGTGTGTGTATTTAGCATTTCAGTGTCTATTCTTTTGTGGGCAGATGCAATCAGGCTGTGGTGAACCAGAGTCTATTACAGCTATGCAGGATTATAATTAGAACGTTTATCAATAAAGTTGATCTTATTATATTAATGTCCATGTCACGGAACATGGTCCTTTGCAGGTTTTAGACAATTTGCTTCCACATTTACCCAAAGAGCATGCTTTTGGGTTGTAGGAGAAAACCCATGCGGAGAACATGAAAAATCCAGTTAAAGCCCAATCCAAACCACCAACCATAAAACTTCGAGTCAGATACCACCTTGCAGTGGCTTCCAATATGAAGTTATGAAATTATTTTCCAGGCTACTCACATAATGATCACAAATAATTTGAAAATATTTAAACAAAAACGACTTCTTGAAAATATAGATTAAAATCTTGTGACTAAGGTATTTATGTATGTGACTCGTGTATGACCGGATACAGAACAAAATAAGTTGCTCCAGTTAACCGTGCTTGCAACGCCATTGTAAAGTGCAATAATATTTAATAACTGCGAGGTTTCTTTTATTAAAAAAAACATAAACACTTTTTACTCCTTTAGTGGGACTTGTCCCCCATTCACGGACCGCTTACAGCCGGATGGGTAGCACACTTCTTTTGTGGTCTCTGAGTACGTGCCTCTCATTACCGCGACAATTATAATAATGACAATAACGCGGTTGCGTCAGCACCCGCGCGAGGCGGCGGGGGGGGGGAGTTGGTTGTGGTGGTGGTGCTGGTGTTGGTGTCGTCGTCTGCGTCCGCGCGCACGCACGTGACCGGGGCGAGACGCGAACGCGCTCCTCGCCTGTGGAAGGCAGGGAAATCGAGAGCGCGGCCGCCGGGATCGATCGGATTAAACTTGAATCGGGTGAAATTAACACAAAGGAAGGAGGGAGAGAGCCGGCGGAGACGGGACGGGAGACGCCGCGGCTGACGCGCTCGCATGCGGGGATCCGGCCGCTCTCCGGCGCGCACAGGTGGAGGTACACGCTAAGAAGACTTTATTTAAGACGAGCCCCGAGTGACCCGGCCACCGAGCTACGCGGCTAATAGGAGGTGAGTGACTTTTATCCGCGCCGCTCTTTCTCTCCCCGCAGCGGCGCGCGGGGTCGCGCGGACCGCGCCGCGAGCCCCGCCGAGGTGAGCGCGAGCCGCCGCCGCTCGGACTCCGCACGCGGACGCCTCCTTCCGAGAAGGTTGATTTAATTTAAAAAGTTTCCCTAACTAGCCGGCGAGCCGCGCGCCGGTGCTAACTAGCTAGTTTGCTGGGTGGTTATAGCGCGCGGGGGGGGGATGTGAGTGCGCTTAGTTACTTTTGCCGAAGCGCGTGGAAAGTTGTGTGAGGAGCGAGAGGCGGCTGCGGGACGCCGGCGGGGAAGCGCGGCTCCCGGGCGGGAACTTCTGCGCCGGCGGCGGGGCTCCGGGGCTCCGGGCTCGGCTTAGCGCGCCGGCCAGGCGGCGGTCTGACGCCGGGAGGCGAGCCGTCCGACTCGGGCTGCCCGGGTCCCCCCTCCGTCCGGGCGGATATCCGAGGAAAGAGCCAGCCGGCTGGGAGCGGAGGGGGAGCGGGCGCTGGGGGGCGCCGCGGGGCTCGGGGAGGAGAAGCGGCACACGAGGCGGCTGGCCGTGCGGGGGCGAGCCGGGGCGCCCCGGGGACGTCCCCGCGTCCCCGTCCCCGGCGAGGAGCGCCGGCTGGCCGGCCGGGGGTTCGCGGCTCGGGTCCGGGTCAGGAGAGTTGCGTTCGGTGCCGGTGCGGCGGGAGTGTCCGGGGGGGAGCCGCGGCTCCGCGTCCGGGGCTCCGGCCGGGATCGGGGCGGGACGCGCCGCCTCGCCTCCGCACCTGCACCAGGTGGCCGCCGAGCGCCCCTTCCCTCCGGGAGCAGCTCCGCACAATGGCCGGGAGGCTCGCCGCTCCAAGCCGCTCGCGTCCGTATCCTCAAAAAGTTTGGCCAAGTTGCCCCGGAGCCCCGGGCCGGACGCCCCGCTCCCTGCCGCCGGCGCCCGGGGGGCTCGCAGCGGCCGCCCTTAGAGCGGCACTTTGTGGCGGCGGCGCCGGGCCGGACCTCCCCGCTCCCCCCGCTCCCATTCCCCCGGCGGCCGCGGTCAGCGCCCGGCCCCCGCCGGCGCACAAAGGAAGCGGCCCCCAGTCCCCAGCCTAAGATGGCAGCTTTAATGAGACTCGGGGTAACGAGGCGCCTCCCGGCCGCCCAGCGCACCTTATTCTCGGCCCGCGGCGCCTCTGGTTCCTGCTGCCGGGCCGGAGCAGCTTATGCTTTACGGTGCTGAAGCACGATTTCCACGGTATTGCGCCGGAGCCCTAACCCCTGCCCCCCAGCCTCTCCCCGCTTTTAGGTGCTTCCACATTTGGGTGCGATCCAGAGCTCGTGGGAGCTGGTCTCGGGCCTTGGGGGGGGCATTAGCCAACTTTGGTCTTTTGTATGTTGACTATTAAAATATGTAAGAGGTATAGGTAATTGTTTGGAAATTACCAGCCAGAATAGCAATGCACGGGCATTGATTTCTAGGGTATGTATATATTTATGACGCAGCTGACTTTCGCCAGTGATTTTGGGCTGTTGGCTCATTAAACGTGTTACTGCATCGTTTAGTCTATACATTAAACGTGTAACGTCAGATGTATTTTGGTCATTCATTTTACATAGTAATGGTGGATTGAAAGGCCTATATGGGAATGGTTGCCGGCATGAAGACGTCCAATTAAGACTGCATAGACCTGCCATTTTAGTCGATTGAGAAACCCCTTAAAACGTGCCTGACAGCACTGCATTTAAGAATAATGCTTCATGCATTCATCTGTTGTGCTAAGTTGTGAAGTGGTGTGGATTTAAGTGCCCTCAACTTAGTTTTCTCAGTAGTTATAACGGTGTCCAGGCAAGGAACTATCAATGTATCAAATGTTTTTGTAAGCTAAATGCAGAGTCTGTGACCATATTGTTGTTGATGACATTGGTCTGATTCTGTATTGTGAATATTATCACAGAGCAGTTTTACTGCTTGCTGTACATCTTTTGCTCAGCCATCCAGTTTAAAATGAAGTTTCATCTGGAATGTCAAGCATGCAAGAACATGAGTTAAATCTTATTGGGTTAAGTGTTTTAAAGATCTGTGCTTTAAAGTTGGTTTGGTGTGACGTGTCGTAAAATAGCATTTGATTCTGGGTTGAATTTGTTCAGCTTCTCCATCCTTGTTCTCCAGTCACTTTGGTCTCTTGCCTGAACGTGTGTGGAGAGCTGTGATCTTGTTTAGAAAGGCATGGGAGTACAGTAGGGTGAAATGTGATCTAAGGTAGTAAAAGCACTTTTATATCCTGTAGCTCTATTTTTGGAAAAAAAAAACTGGCAAAAAGTATCAAACACACATCCAGTTGGCAGAGCCTGCCCTAGTGCAGCATTAGTTTTGGGGGGTGGTACAAATATTTGGAGTGTGTTAATATGCTATGAAAGTGCTTGAACTGTCCAGTCAACTGATTTTCATTGGACGCTTAAAACATTTCACATTCGTGTTCTGTGCATATGATAGGTTGACTTGACTGTACCCATGTGGTGCAATCAGCGTTGTGTCGGAGGGAACGGTGTAAATGCCAGTGAGACTGGCAGTGTTCCTCCTCATTTGTTTTAACATAACAAATGTGGTAAATGATACATTAGTATCAGATAAATGTTGACTTGTACAGTAAGTCTCACAAGGTTATTGAATACCTAGTGATCGTCTTGTGTGGAGGCTAAATTACTGGACAGAATTGCAATTAAACAAGACAGGGTGTTCTCCTGGCACATGGGTGATGCATTATATGCTGCTCTTTGGGTCAGAGTAATTACTTTCCAACCTAATGGTACTATGAAACTTAATCATTCTCTTGCTATTGGTTAGCAAGGTACCTGTTTGCTGGATGTGAAATTGTCGTCTTTGTTTTTATAGTGTCAAAGTTCCCCCCTCCCCGAACATTAGCTGGTGTTTCAAATGCATATGTACACTTTTTTTTTTCTTTTATGTGCATCGTATGGAGGATTATCGCCTTACGTTTATTCCACTTGACATTGCATGAGTATAGTGCACTACTTTTGATTTGAGGAATTTAAGAGGTTGAATTTGTATTGACATGTAGCTGCTTTTAATTGAGCAAAATGGCAAAGCCAATACGTCTTAAGGCACAAAAACAGCGTACTTGTGTTTTTGACACGTGTTTGAAAGCTTCCAGGGCAAGGTAACATGCCCCCTGTTGCTGAGGCATCCACAGAAAGCATGCTGCCCTGTCATACATGTGGGAATGCATTATTACCGTAACCCCCACCCAAGGGAGCGAACACGTTTTGACATCCAAAGTTGGTTAATCTCGACGTGAATGGATTTCTACCTCCCGGCTAATCAAGTACAAGCCACCACTGGCATATGTACAGGAAGAGGAGTTTGATCTATTGAATTCCAGCCGCCTGTATACATTTCCTTAATTTCTTACATGGCCCTCCACTTTTATCCATTTATTTCACTGAAATTGAGCAGCACCATGCCCATGGATAACAAAGCAGAATGCCTAGTGGCCTGCACACCAGCATCCTTCACATTTCAAGTCTGTGTTCTGCTATAAACTCAGTATACTCTGTTTTACATCTGCAAATTATTTCCTCCAGTGTTCAGATTTTACATCAAAGTAACTCATATAGCACATTAGGGTTTTGGTCCCATTCTCCTAAATTCTGTGTTATCAGATGTCTTGGTTATCCTTTTTGTATGTCTAGTTAGCTTTCATTCTTGCGTGTTGTGTAACTGGGAATTGGGGGGGGAGTATGTTCATTCACACATCTGCTTAGTTGTTCAACTTTAATTTTGACTTTGTGCTGTGAAAGTGTTTTATCTTCTGGTCACTGCTAGTGAGTGAGGAGGAAACTGAAGCCCTGTGCTTCAGCACTAGACCTTTCAAAGTTGGGTGATGGCTTGTCTGTATGAGTTCTGGTAGCATGTGGCACTTAGCCGGTGGTATGATGTGAGAGGATCTCTGGGTTTCAGTGTCGCTGAGCTGTGACTTCATTGAACGGTTCTGTGCTCAAACGGGTTTATGGGGTGTCCTCTCCTTGGCCCTCAAACACTAAGCGAGAAACCCCTTCAGCGCAAGTGCATTTGGCAAATACCATATTTTTTTTTGTTTGCAAAACCGTCATTCAGCCGTGCCGCTGTAGTAAAGCCGTCTTCTCTGACGCATGCCATTGATATAGTCTGGGGTATAAAGTGAGCTCGAGTTTTCAGATGGTTTTTAATCGGCCACATTATTTGATTTTTCCCTTGAGGTAAGCAATAAAGGCACATCCAGTGCGGAGATGGTTATGGCAGGCTCGCCGAGGAAAAGCCCTCTTCTATCCTTCCGAATGAAACCGCAGATGTTGGTCCAAAGCTGTTTTTCACTGACAGCGAGTGGGCAGTACTTGCAGTGTGCAGCCGTGTCAATCGGTTCATGGCCCAGATATCAAAGTAGTCGATGAACTTTCACTTTTTTTTCCATGGGCACTTGCTTTTCAAAGTTCAAGTAAGCATTTTTTTAACAGATAATCTTGGGAAAGCCCTCCCTGAAGTGTTCAGAATCAGCAGTGGTATTATTACTGTATAGTGACACTGAAGAGATTCAACGAGATTACTTTTTTGTGCTCAGGTAGCTGTTAAGGTTCCGTTTCTGCAGTTCATTTACTTTTAACCATTTTGTGGTTCTCAATGTACTTGTACAAACCAGGCAATGGTTGCGTTTAAAACCAGTCATGTCAAATCTGCGTTAATGTGTAGTGGAAAAAGTACCATATACTCTTTTAAAAATGGTTAGATTATTGGTGTTCAGCAGTATGATCCTGGTTAAGTCTCGTGAGCTTAGATGTCTAAAACCTTTGTGAAATAAGTAATTCAGTTCTTTTTTCTTTCAGTTTTTAACTTGCTTGTCGCCTGTGCAATACCAGTGCCCCACTGATTCATCTTTGCCGTCCCACCTGTACGTCTGAAATGGCACCTCTCATCGCTTGGCCATTTCAGTCAAGCAATTCTAGTCTTGCCCTCAGTGTGTTTGGTAGAAAAGCCTGCTGGTTGGATTGCCAGTATGTAGAAAATGGATGAAAACATCTAAAGTTGAAAACTAATTGAACCGACTTCTTTTCTGGTCTTTGCAAACTGCGGATAAGGTGCTGTGCTCTTAAATGTGAATAAGTCTGTGCAGTTGTGCTCCCAGTGCTCATTGTGCTTACACGTTTGTCTTAAACTGATTATTCTAGGGATGTTTTATGGGCAGCTTTAAATGTAGGTCTGCATCTTTGAATGACAATCTGCTACACACATGCTTACTGGGGAGTAGAACTGTTCAGGTATAAAGAACATGCTGGTTTCATCTTTCTCATTCATTCCCCAACTATTACACCAAAAATATTCTGGTATTAAGCTCATAAGTTGTGTGTGGTTGTTACATTGGCCCTCTTTGGTAAAAATTCAGCCGGATGTAGCCGTACTGGGTCCTGGAAGGTTTATCCTAAGGGTTGCATGCATCTGAGTCCATAGGTGTACAGAATCCAAGCTGCTGATTTTTGTCTTACAGTTGAGTATCCTGTCTCAAAATGCAGATATTGAAATGGCTGTTGTGTGAGATCATAAAACTCCTATATTATAAAAATCATGGTTTTAAGTCTTGATGTATCTCTAAACAAGTGTTCTGCCTGTATTTCCTGACAGCTTCCTGGGTTTGGGTGCAGTGAACCAGTTGAAATGGCTGTAACATTGTTACCCGGGCTGCCTCCCACCCTAGTGCCACTTAGTCTCACCCTGGCCTTTTTGGAACTGAATTTCAGTTGTCCGGAATTTCAGCCATCACCTTGCTGTGATTGGACAGGGCTGCCCGCCTTGCTGTGATTGGACAGGGCTGCTCGCCTGTAGATGTACAGCTGCCATTTTTATTTTATCTCAACTTGCTTTTCAGTTGAAGCCAAGCATGGTGGTAGCCCCCTCCCCCTCCGCAGTCGCGGCTAGCAGGAGGGCCGCAGTGGCCTGTTTTGCAGCAAAACAACCGGGCTCCCCCCTCCACCTTCCCCCTCCTTCCTCACGCGATGACGGACTCATGGAAAACCCTTTTAGAAGGCGAAGACATGCTATGCCTGGTGTAATTATATCAGGTGCAGAGCTGCACGCTCCTCCTCCTCGCTGCAAATATTCAGAAAGGGCTTGGAATTGATCATAATAATCAGTGTATGTGGTGTGCGTGAAAAGCTGGCCCTTTTTTAATTGCGAAGTATGGGCTGATATCTCGAAGTTGGATCCGGTGCAAGTGTGATTTATTCTGGATTGTTCTCCAGTAATAAACTCTGCTGGGTTTAATCATGCGCACCTTGCCATTTGAATAATTTAAATCCATCGACAGTTCAGACATACAGTCACGGGAGTGCTCCTCGCACGCGCTTACTGTGACGTCTCCTGCCGCTAATTCGGACAGTAAGCAGCACCAGAGTCACCTTGTCAGGGTTCTGCCTTTCGTTTATTGTGGTTTTTTATTTTTTGTCCCTCCTTGTTTGTGCAGTGGAAGGCAACGGATCTCACAGCAGTGCGTATTAATGACATGCATATAGCCCTGGTGTTTAAATGGTGACAGTGCTGGTGGCCCCACTTGGTTTCTGCTCTGGGGGTTATTCTCCCGCAGGTGAGGAGGCTTGGCCTGGCCGTCATGATTAGCATTAAATGCTCCTCTGGTCTTCTGAGGTTTGTGTCCCCCTTCCTCCAGAAACCTGTCGATTTCCATTGAGATCATGTAAACGGGGATCTGCATTTGCTTTGCATCAAGTGTCATCTCCCTCCCCTTACCTGTTTATGGATGGGGTGACTGTATCCCAGCCAAACCCCTCCATGTCCCCTTAGCTCCGCCGTGACCTCTGCCCTCTCTGCATCCTGTGACACCCGGCCCCCGTCTTTGTGCTCCCGTTCATTCATGATGGATAAGTTGCCATCCGCCTCACCCCACCCCCCCCGCCACACCCACCGCCCCCAAGAGTCACACATGCTGCGCTTGCTGCAAGGGGCAGATATAAATTATTTTCAGCTGCAGTGGAAGCCTCTGGAAGGGGGGAAAAGGAATGCTGGTGGTGAGCCTGAGAAGGGCCTCTTTGAAGAGGGGCCCCTCTGTGGGAGCGCGGGCAGGATGCAGGGCCTGTAGCTGGCTGAGGGGGGAGTAAAACAAGTCCTGTGGACGCTTGGGCCTCCCCTCCCCCCATTATACAGCGCCTAGATGTCCTTTAAAGTGCAAAGACGACAGAGGCGATTGCAGCCGTTAGTCAGTGACGGCCACAGCTGAACTGCGGACAAAAAGCCTGCTGTGTGTCACACAGGACTTTCCTGTGTATGTGAACGCATGACAAACCCATAGATGTCAATTCACCAACCAGTCCACCCCCGTGACCCTAGCATGTTGTCATTTTGGGCCCCACCTCTCAGGTCCTGCAGTGACGAAGTCTCCTTTAGCGAGCATAATTGTCACAAGATCACTTGATGGTTAATAGGAATAATAATATCTCCTTCCCGCCCTTGTCTCCTGTCCTACCCTCCCCCCCTTGTCACAGTCTCCCTCCATTATTTTCCCCCGTTAGTTTGTCCTTAGCCGTGCCTGTGTGTCCGCCCCGTCATTAGCTTTAGCGCACAAAGCCTTTATTGTTGGCATGCATGCTGAGAATGCCGGCTTTGTGCCGCCACTTCCCAGGGAGACGAAGGGAAGCTCTGCTGGGCCACATCTCCGTCATGTATGTACGTGCGGCCGGGAGACACTTCCTGTCGGCTGAGCTGTGATGCAATTGGTTGCTTACCTCTCTGCCTTTGGAGCACCTGACTGTACAATTGCACCCAAGCCTGATCTATTTATTCTGACCTTGATGACCTTTGTCAACCTTATTGCAGCCTGTGGAATGGTATGTCCACACTGGTTTGGCATGCTGCGTACGCTTGTCCCTTAATCTTTGTTTGGATTGGTTTGCTGACCCCATACCAGGTTGTGGTGAGTAGTATAGCATTTAGGTGCTTGTAAGTGGGTAAAAGCTGGGCAATCAGTTGGAGAGGGCACTATTTGGCCGAGCTTTTGATACCCGTTGACATGTTGGATATCGCCGGGCTAACTGTTTGCCCTATATTAGCCTGCTCGCTAATAGCTTGTTCACTTAGGCCTCTATTCCTTATTGAGGGCTTCTGATACTGCGCATTCTCTGATTGAATGACTCACAAGGTTTCTGGCGTTGGGTAGCACTAGCCGATAGGTTGATGACTGGCACCTTCGCCCCACATGATGCTTTGAGGCTAATACCTCTTTCGTTGCAGTGATGTCATTCACTATGGGGGGGTTTTAGACCTCATTTGCCTCTGCATCCCGTTCCTGGACAGCATCAGCCGCTGACTGCTTGGAGCCACCCATCTCTTTCAGGTGCCAGATGCCAACTTCTCAGTTGGCCACGGCGAGACCGCACACGTCCACCTCGTCTGTGACGTGTCCATGTGCCTTCGTTGTACTTTAGGCCCTAGTGCGTAACAGCATTCAAGTGGTGCTAAGCTAATCCGCTACTTCTGTTACTTTTTATCAGCCTCGTGTCTGACCTGACTTCCCCATCAACTCCTGAGGCATAAGCTCGTAGCTCCAGATATCACAGCAGCCCTCCATGAGACACTGAGCAGTTTTTGCCCCTTGTATTTCTGAGCATGTGCCTTCCCTGGATCTTTTTGGCATACATGGGGGAAGGGCGTGTTTTGGGGATGAATGCGACCTGTTTTGTGTGCCACCTGCACACACCGCTGCCTGAGAACTCGGCCCAGGCCCTGCATGCTCCAGTCGTCCCCTGCTTCAGCTGTGTCTCGGCCACCTTCTGTGGCTTCACAGGTGCTTTATACTTCCATGTTCTGACACCATGTTGGAGGAACAGTGGAAAGCCACCTAACCCCCAGCCCCCACTGATGTAAGTTGGATGCAGGAAATGCCTGCTATTTACTTTTTGGTTATTTCCTTTGCTATTTCCTGAACAAAAGTCCATTCAGCTGCTGAAGGGGTTTTGTGTGTGTGTTCTTTGTTTCTTTGTTCTCCGTTTGAACCTTGTTTTTTTTCTTTTGTCCCCCCCCCACTCCATCCAATCCTTAATTGCAAGTTGCCCTGTCTGCTTGTTGCAGGCTAAAAACATTTCCTCACTGCCGTAACTATTTGTCTGCCTGTACTAGCTAACACATACGAAAGGAAACTCCATGTTTCCCCCCCCCCCCAGTAGAAAATTTAGCTTGGGCTGTGGAGTTTTGGGGGTTGGGGGAGGGAGGCCGAAATGGGCGGACAGGAGGGCAGCCTAATTATTCCTGTGTGGCTGGCTAAGTGTTTTAGCGAGAGCTGCTGTTGCTCCTGCACCGGCCGTTGGGCCATGTGGCGTCCAGCAAATGGCCCGGGCTGCTTGGCAACGGGTGGCCGCAAATGGCCTTCCCGTGGTTCCGCTTTGTGCGGCCGGCCCGGCGACGTCAGCCCCGCTAACTGACTCGCCGGCCCCTCTTCCAAGTGTGCGGGGGAGGGGCCAGGGAGCGCGGGGGGGGGGGGGCGTGAGGCGAGTAAGTGTGGCTTTAGGAACAGGCCCTCCGAGGGAACCTTTTTATTGTGAGCAAGCGAGGAGGCCTGGCGTGGCTCAGGAGCAGGACTGGGGATGTCTGTCATCCCTGTGCAAGACCTGGGGGGCCTGAGAACTGGGAGGTGGACTGAATGTGTGGGTGCTGGACGTCCCGACTTTGGCTAGGCCCTATGCAAGTGTCTCTGATCTGGCCACCGGAACCGGTGGGTCATTATTTTCAATAGTGACCCTTGATTGACGGTCAGATCAGCAATGTGCCGATGATTTTATTGTAGTGCTCTTCCATTTGTGACTTAATGTGTGCGGGTCCTTGGCACACGTGCTGTATACCTGTGGCAGTTTCCCTGTTTGCCTTTAACAGCTGGCTCCTTTGTTTCGCTTTCTTTCTACAAAGTTGACCAGCCACTTTTTGTCTGTGTTGGATAATTCGGCTCTTTACATGGAGAGATTCTTTCAGAAGGCAGAGATGTGGTGGAGCTGTTTGGGAGCGGTTAATCTCCACGGGGCTTTTTGCTATCTGGGGAAAGCTGACACACAGTCACGTTACGCCGGCAGTTTGTCCTTTTGTAAAGTTACGAGACCATTCGTCACGTCCTTCTGACTAGCATTTGCCTGGGCTGTGTCGAGGGGGGGCCGACTCTTAATCAAAATGTTCCGTTTTAGTGCCGTTACCTGTGTCTGAGAAGTCACTTCAGATCAGTTTATGACTAAATGAAAAAGTGGACTTTGCAGTTGAGTTTCGGCCCCTTTCCTGTGCTTTTGCGTCTCTAAGACAAACTTTTATTTTAAAAGTAAATTAACTTTCCTTAGCAAGTTGAGTACGGGGGCGTTCTTGATTTGAATTCTTTAGAGCTGCCTTGTTTGGAAGCAAAAAAAACAGGAGGGGGTAGGGTGTTGGAAGTGGGGGGAGGGGTGCACTCCTCACACTATGTTAGACAGGCTGAAATGTGAGTGCGGAGAGGCCACACATTCCTCAGTCCCCTGGCGGCAGAGGTTCTGTAGGACACCCCCATGTGCTCCCCCTTAGTCCTTAGGCCCACTCGCTTTTATCTCTGTTTGTCCCAGGCCTAGATAATGCTGCCTGCTCATCTTATTACGGCGGCCAGGCACTTCGGGGTTAAGGACGCGCCGGTGGTAACCGGAGCGTTCCTCGGGTGGTGGTGAGGGGGGAGCAGGGGGGTTAGGCTCGGCAGATGGGCGGCCTGCCCCCGTGCTCCTGCATCTGCCTGCCTGGTGTGGCAGCTGCTGCTTCTGCTGCTCTCTGCCTTCCTTTGTTCTGCCTCGACCAGGGATTGTAAAGAATGAATTAATTTGGGGTTGGTGCCTGTGTGTTGTGAGTGACCTATTGTTTGAAAGCAAAGGGAGGGTGGGTGGGTGGTGTGGTGGTGGTTGGAGGGGGGGGGTTCTGCAGTGCAGGGGCCTTGGGGGTTGGGGCACAGAGGCGAGAGGGGAATGGGGTGGTTGAATTAACTGCAGTAATGTGCTTTATTGCGACACTGGAGCTGGGTTTGCTGCTGGTTAGTGGTGGTGAGGTGAGGGTGGGGGTGCGCTTCCCTTCGCCTTTGTTTTAACCTTTTTTTTCCCTCCTCTCCTCCCCCCAGGTCCCGTAACCTGATTTCGCCTGACACCGTCTTGTCTGAACACATTACGGGAATATGGAGTGACATGCGGGAGATTAGCTGAGGGATTAAAGGCTTTGAGGACACACACCTCCGTGGCGGCCCCCGAGTCGCCCGTCGCCGGAGCCCCACGGGACGCAGCGCTCATGGCCGACCCCGGCATGATGAGTCTGTTCGGGGAGGATGCGACCCTCTTCTCGGAGGGCCTGGACAGCCTGGGCGAGTGCGGTTACCCTGAGAGCCAGGTGAATGCGCTGGGCCAGCCAATGGCTCTGGAGCAGGGCTACATGCACCACGCGGCAGCGGCGGCCCCCCCGGGGGCCCCCAGCCAGCCGCAGCCCAAGCTCAGCCACTTCGATCCTTTCGGCCAATATGAGCCGCAGAAGATCCACCTGCTGGAGCAGCCCCCACCGCCGGCGGGGGGGCGGATGCTGAGCGCCGGCCCGGGCAACGGCATGTCGTCGCCGCACTCGCAGTACCACGGCGCGCCCGTGCCGGTCTCGCATGGCGGCGGCGGCGGCGGCGGAGGCCCGGGCCACGGAGTCTACACCGGGATGCAGGGGGAGCGGCACGGCCAGCCCTATATGGACGGCTCTATGTGGGGCCCGCGGGCCGAGCCGGCCAGGCCCAGCTTCCAGCAGCAGCCACAGCAGCAAACGGGCCCCTCGGGCCACATGCAGCCCATGGGCCCCTACATGGTGCGTGGCGACTACCCCATGCAGGCCCACGGCCAGATGCCCAACCCGCCCCGGATCAACCACTTTGGCCAGACCCTACCGCAGGAAGCGGGCCGCAGTGCCGGCACCAACCACTTCATGGGCCACATGGGCCCGCAGCCCGGCGGGGGCCTGGCTGGCACCCCTATGCGGCACCCCGTGCAGCCGCAGCAGCCGCAGCCGCAGCCGTCTCAAGCGCAGCAGTTCCACCACAGGCCAGCCCCGGGGCCCCCCTTGCACCCTGACACTGTGGTCCACAGCCCCCGCTTCTCACCCAGCCCCTCGCAGCCTTCACCCCAGCAGCAGCAGCAGCAGCAGCAGGCTCCTGGGCGCCCCCCTCAGGCCATGGGCTTTAATGCCCGCAACCCAGCGGCGGTGGCGCCCTCGGCAGCCGTGAGTAGCTCAGGCCAGTATGCGCCCTACCCGCCGTACGGCGCCGTGGGGCAGGGCCTGGTGGGAGGCGGCTCCGGCAGCGCCATGAGTGCCGCTATGGGTGGCCCCATGTCACAAGTGCCCCGGTACCCCGGCTCTGGGTTTGGGCCCAGCGGGCCGCAGGGCCTGATGCACCAGCAGCCGCTGCACGTGGCGCAGATGAACTCGCAAGCTATGCACCCGGCGCAGCAGCAGTCGCCGGCCAAGCAGCCGCAGCCTCCGGGCCCCCAGGGCCCCTACGGCTCGCCCTCGCCAATGTCCCCCCTAAAGGCGATGGGGAACCCTGCCGGCACCCCCCCGCCGCCCCCGCAGGCCGCCCGCCCCGCCAGCGCCGGCATGGCCATGGAGGTGGGCGGCTACCCCACTATGCCCCACCAACCGTCAGGGGCAATGGGGCTGTCTCAGAGGAGCCTGGGACCCCGTGGCATGGCCCAGCAACAGCAGCCGGCCCCCCAGCCCTACATGGGTCTGTCCCCCAGTCAGCGTGACCTGGGTGGGCCGCTGAGGGCCCCTAGTGGACTTGGCCCGAACCACGTGGACCCCCAGGCCATGCCGGACCAGCGGATGCTCTCCGGTGCTCCCCAGCACCCGGGGCAGCCCCTGGCACACCAACTGCCTTTCGCGAAGCAGCAGCTCCAGGCCTGCTCTCCCATGCAGCACCCCCCGCAGCCAGCACCCGCACATCTCTCCATTCACCACCAGAGCTCGCCGCCCCCGCACCACCAGCCATGGGTGCCACAGCATACATCTCCGCCCACCACCCAGAAAGTGCCTCTACTACAGGTAATGCTTGCAGATGTTCTCCTAGCTGAGTGCTGTAATGGTTTATGACTCTGGGTCCTCCTCTTGAGGAACAGGGGGCCTTTACAAAGTCCCAGTTAGACCCCCCCCCCCGAAGCCATCTCCATCCCTACCTGTGTTCTGTCATTCTGTGCCTTTGCCTTATGTTGGTTAATTGTGTGAATCAGGAATCAGAAGCTTGCCATAGGGTGGCGTGTCATGTGACTGATGCAGGCAGCTCGGTCTGTGCTGAGGCTCCTTCTGCTGACACGGTGTCTGTCCCTGTCCCCTCCCGGAAGCTCATTTGGTGTTTAAGGAGTGCACACGGATTCTCCGCGTGGTGACCCCTTTGGCTCGTATGCGATCTGTGATCAGCCTCCTCCTGCTTGCCGAACGGATGGATGTTCCATGGGCCTTGACCGCATGCCTTTGGCTTCCTGCCCACAGTCCAGCAGATTTCGGGAGCCGCGTGACTTTTGTCCCGTCAAGGAACGTGTGCAAATCCTCTCTTAAACCTCACCGGATGCACACAGCCAGCCAGCCACCCAGCCAGATAATTGCTACTTTTCAAAGGAGCTGAGCCTTAATTTCTGTGATTCACTTCGTTCTTTTTTTTTTTTCTTTTTGAAGAAGTTTAGAGGATGATGTGTCCAGGACAGCCAACGTTGTGTCGTTTAGTACATCCATGGGTTGAATCTCTCCTTTTCACCCCCCCCCCCCAGATGTTCTTGGTCCTCTTTTCCTGAGTCCAAACAAAGAGGGGTCTAATTAGAACGTGAGGGCGCGCATGCTGATTAAGGTCCCCACATAAACAGGCACTTCCTGCAGAGATGCTGTGATTGTTCTCAATTGGCTCTCGATTCGTATGTTTATATTAAGTAGGGGCTTCTGGGAAGCATGGTCAGGCTGCGAGTGTCCCTCCCCGGCGCAATCTGCAGGCTGCTGCCTTGTTAAAAAGAAGTGTGGCTCCTTCCCCTCGTTTTATGTAATGTCACATCTCAGGCAGTTTGTGTTTGTAATCATTGCATTACGGTGACCGTATGTCCTCACAATGTGAGGAAAAACCTCTAACTTTTTTCCCTCCCCACAAAAATAACTCCAGTCAAACTGAAAATGCCAATAGTCTTGAATTCTCTTACTGCTTAGGGTTAGGGCTGGGTAGGGAGTTAAGGGTTATGCCCAAAGAGATGAATTGAGTCCTCATAATGATATGACTGCATGGAGTGTGTGTGTGTGTGTGTGTTATGGAGCCATCTTCCAGCCACCCTTGCCTGTCTTGGCCCTCTGGGCGTATATACAGAATGTGTAAATGCAAATGCCGGCATTCAGTTAACAGCTGGGCTGCTGTGTGTGGCCCTGGGCTCCTCCGGTGATGGTGCGGCTTTACAGATTTGTGATATTGAGGCTTTTAATCAGATGCTCAGATTGTTTGGGCCTCATTTCATATCCTCTTGAAACGGGAGTTTGGAAGTTGGCGCAGTGCTGCGTTTAGGTGTGTAGGTATAACCCGGCTCGCCTCGGTCGGTCATTAAAGGGTGAGGGGTGTCCAAGCCCCTTGGCCTCACTGGAGTTGAGGCTTTTCATTTTTCGTACACCCCCATCCCCCCCCCCCAAAGAAAAAGGGGGAGAGAAACAAAAGCAAGACAGGCGGGGCGTAGTACAAGCTGTCCACGAGTGCGGCCAAGAGCCATGCTGAGTGCCAGGCAGGCGCAAGTCCCGGCTCAGCCCCCCCGCCATCGCCCCCTCCTCGCTTGTCTGCTGGGACGAACCTAGCCCTGGGACCTGGTCCAGAGCACCGGGTGGGTGGGGGTAACTGGGTGAACGGTGCCCTGTTTCCTCGCCGGTTGGGACGCGGTGGCCTCCGGGCTTGTGAGCGCTCAGAATTGCTTAGTTTAGCCGCACCTTTGATGTGGCCGTCGCCCTGCCACTTGGTTTTGCTCCCTATGCCATCCTCTGCCTCTATCGCTGGCTGTTTTACACTTGAATGTTGAACGTGCATTTGGACTAGGTAGGTTCTGGCGAGGGGGCTGGTTTGCCTCAACTGTTATAACCTCTGGGGACTGATTCAGCCCCATTCCTCTCCTCCACCCACCTCCTCCCCGTCCACAGGCAGCAGAGAAACAAAAGAGCTGTTAGGCCTTCACACAAGGAGATTATGCGATAGTCTCTTGAGCCTCCATGCCCCACAGCCAACAAGTAGCTTTGCTTGTGAAGAAGGATCGGAGGTGGTGTTGCCACGCTGAGTCGACATCGCAGTGATTCCTGCACCTCAGGTGTTGATTTGTTGGTCTGAGAGGTGGTGGTGGGGGCGGGGGGTGTTGGTGGACCTGTGGCATTTATGACATTCATTTGTCTTTCTCCTTGGGGCTGGTTGCAGCTAGTTCACACTGCTTTGCATAAAAATACAAGGGGTATTAGCGGTGTGCTGCCCCAGAGGAGCAGTGCCTCCCCCACCTCACACTGACGCTCAGACACTGTTGCGTTTAAACGACCAGCCACCCCCATGTGCCGTTTAGCCCCTAAACTCGTTGAATGAAACTTTGCTGCATATCGTTCCTTTAACTGATGTCGTTGACTGACTTACCATCCTTACTCTCACTCTCTTGTTTATACGCAACGGCTTTTCCTTTCCATATTTTTTCTAACCAATTGTTCTTCTAACCAATTAGGTGATCGTGGGTTTCGATTTCACTTTGTAAACATATTTGACGTGCTTAGCAGTGTCAGATAGAGTACAGGAGAGGGTATTCATTAGCTGGTAATAGATTTACACTGCAAAATGCTAATTAACGTAAATGTGAAGATGCGCACAGTTGGCATTTAGCCACCCGGCCGCCTGTTTCTGCACTTCGTCCTGATCAGCGGCACTTATTTCCAGTGTTGCCTTGTTTTGGTCATTAGCCACTTTGCGTCTCAAGATTTCAACTGTGCCCCATGAATGCCACCTGCCTTTTTGGGCTTTTTTTCTGATCTGAAAAAGTGGGGGTGGGAAGAAAAAATAATAAAAAATTTGGATGTTTGGACTCACCTGCCCGTCAGAGCTGCTGTATGCATTCAGCGGTGGTGGGGGGGTGCTTCTACAGGCTCTGACCTTACGCTTCAAGGGCTGCATTCTCCCTGATGCCGTTTGGAGGTGACTTCAAAGGCGATCTTTTGGTTGTCCTGCCCATCCCCCCTTCTGCACGCGTGCTGATTTGGAAACTGACCTCTCCTCACGGACGCGACAGTAGGCACTTTGTGGAAACCGGAAACCGTTGACCGGGATCATCTGCTGCTGCTTAGTCACAGCTGCGTACCCTCCTGAATGCGGCCGGCTATCCAGGGGGCCTGTTGCACCCCGTGTGGGGGTGGTGGTGGGGGGGGGGGGGGATCTTATGGATGAAGGGAAGGAGAGGCAGGCATGTTTAAGCTTATGCAAGCCATGCACCACTTCCAGGGTGGGTCACTGTCACCAATGGGGATTACAGGAGGCAAACCTTTGCCTCTATGCTATTTATAGCAAGTTTTCTTTTTATTATTGGGTTGGATGGTGAGAGGGAGGTATTATGACAAGAAGCCAGTGGTGGCTGTGGTGTTTTGCCTGGTCCCCAGCCTTCAGACAGGGCTGTAATGGCTCCATACCCCGTCTCCATGACAGCTTGAGTGTCGAGTTGCCGTTCGCCCACCTGTGCACGATCGCAGGTAGCCGTGTGCAGTCAGAGCTTACCCGAAAGCACCTTCTTGTCGCAGCTCTATAGGTCTGACGGCACAGACAAGGCTGTCTGATTTTGTTTCTCCCCGAAGCCGAACGAACCAGAGCCTGTTGTTTGTACTTTATTCCACAATTTCCTTATCGCTTTATACCACACAGATGTAATGTAGCTCTTATCTGAAGCGGGGAGGGACTAGCTGAGGAAGTCAGAAATGAATCCTAATTAGCCTTGCAGACCACACCCATGGAGAAACGTAAGCAGACGCCATGGTGGAGAGGAACAGCTTGTACGGATGTGTCCCATTAGAGGTGCCCTTCCTTGGGAATGCCCCCCCCCTTTCCTTTCCCTGCTGGAGTGCAAGTACATTTTTTTGTAATGCATTGGTGGGCCCTGCTATGGTGGGCGGAGCCAGTGACGCCTCAGAGCGTGGGCTCAGCCCTGGTCCCCTGCGAGCCAGCCTGGCGCTCCCCACAAACCCACCCGCCACATGGCAGCCTGACTCCCCGCTCACACCCTCTGCCATCTTTGTTCCCCTCTACCAGCTTGGGTTGTGTTTCTTGGCTCCAGAGGAGTTTTTGGGGGGGGGGGGGGGAAAACGAGTAATAAAAATTTTGATAAGTTTCATGGTTACAATTGACGGCAACCCCCACCCAATTACGTTGT
>JAODKN010000079.1:15162050-15177572 GCA_026774425.1 Petrocephalus zakoni
CCACCCCCCCCCCCCTTCCCCCCCCCCCGGGGGGGGGGGGGGGGGGGGGGGGGGGGGGGGGGGGGGGGGGGGGGGCCCCTTAGGGTAGCCTAGTGCTTATCCCAGGAAGCACAGGGCACAGGGCAGGAGTTCAACTTGGATGGGATACCAGTTCTTTGGAGGGGACACAGAGAGCCCCCATATTTTCCTCCATGTAATAGCAGCATTTTATTCTACAGGTAGCGCCACAGCAATGACTTTGGCCCCAGGGCCGCCACCCCCTAAATTCAGCCCTGAATGTAGGTCATTTTTCAGGCTCCCATTTACCAGGAGGGAACCTGAGCACCCAGAGGAAGTTAATATAACATTCATCTAGCTTGCCCTTAAGGATTGTCTTACAGTGTCTCAGCACCCCAGCACACTACACCTACGTCAGAGCTGACGTGAGCTGGATTTCACCCTCCAGACTCGCAGAGTGCCTTCTGCACCACCTCGACACCACCGCTGTTTGTCGTGTGTCTATGCTGCATTCCCATGTGGTGAAGGAGGAGGGGGGCATATTCAGTACACATCAGTGTTTCTCAAAGCGGTCCTCGTGACACCCAGATAGTCCATGTTTTTGCTCCCTCTTAGCTGGACCAGCTGGGAGGGAGCAAAAATGCGTAATGCATTGGGGTCCCTGAGGACTGGGTTGTGAAACACTGCGTTACACTGATTAATATCCAGGTAACAGGTGTTTGGCCTGCTGAATGTCCAGCGCCCCCCACCCTCCTGGCTAAGTACATTTCTGTCATAGTATTTATGAGGGTACTGTTATTATGAAAAGTGTGCTTTATTCTCTGCTGTATAATGCACTGAGTCTACCATTCTTGCTAGATTTTTGTTTACAGTGAAATAAAACTGAACTGGATATGGACTCATAATCACTTATGCATATCCACCACAGGACAGATTCCACAGGACAAAAGACTAATGTTTTATTATGGTTTTATGGCCCCCACTCACTGTGAAATTGATTAAATGGATTAGGTAAGGGCTACAAAGACCTGTTAATAGTACAGACTGTCCCCAACTCACAGCTTGGTTCTATTCTGACAGACGGGTCGTAATTGGAATTGGGCATGTCAGAAGAGGATAATCGCACTTTGAGGAGTGAGAATAAGACTGGGAAATGCATGTGAGGCTAAGATGGTCACTCTGCCATATAATACATTATGACCATGGCATCTATCCTGCGACACACAGCACGCACTAGGTAGTATAGTACTGCTGGGTGAAAGGCTACCTGAAAATTATTTTTTATTTGTTGTCGTTGTGTTTTTTTGTTGGGTCATATGTGAGATTAGTCCCAAGTCACATAGGTTGTAAGTCGGTGTATGTCTGTACTAGTTTCATTGTGAACTCAAGTGAACCTTTGCATAATTTAAAATTGAATATGAAGTCACACTAAAAAGGTCGCTGTTTTCCCCTGCTTAAATGACTCAATGGACAGAGCTGTTCTTCTACTTAATATGTTCTTATCCTTAGTCATCCAAAAAAGATGACTTATGATCATTTATTTTTAAGATCAATTACATAGATTTTTTCCTTATGGTTCATCAACATAAATATACATTTACATATACAATTACATATATGTACATTTAATAGCACTGTTATTTTCAAAATGTCAGATCACTATTTGGCTGTTTCTCAAAGTCTATTCATCCATTTCCAATAATCTCTGTCCAGTGCAGGATCACGGGGAGTTTTGGCTAATCCTTTTAAATGAATTTAAATGGCTAGTGTTAATATTGTATACTGACGGATGGATTCATCTTTATAAAATGCTTTTTTGTTGAGAGTTATTCACTTAATTATGCAACTCTACCTCAACCACTGTGGGAGCCTTGATAGTCCTAAGGTTCATATCTCACAGCAAGAAGTTTCCAAATACTAGTGAATGAAGGTGTTAATTATTACAGGTAGGAGGAGGATTTTTTAGGGAGCAAGGGAGAACAAATTGTGATTATGAATGCAATAATAATTATTAGTAGTAGTATTGATTTTTTTATTGTTGATGTTATTATTTTTAATCTAGTTTGTGTGTGTTTTTTTCATAGTATAGCTCTTTTGATGTTGGTATTATCAATATTGTTATAACTCAGCCTGGCAGCATATGTACCTAAGCTGATTCCTTGATAGCTGTATACTTGTGATATATTGGGCCAGATTCACAAAGCAGCGGGGTTTTCCATGAACCAGGATTTCTGAGTTAGCTGGATTAACTTAAGATAGAAGTCGTTATTGTCCAAAAAGAGTTTTGGATCATGACTTCTAGCCTAAGTAAACTAGCCAACCAAGAAAGCCTGCTTTGTGGAACACCCCCTGGGATTTCTTCATTTGCCAGATAACTTAAGCCAAATTTAAGGATTGTCTAGTCACCCATCTGTCTTCCTATTGGACAGTTTTCACATTTGGCTTATCCATCTAACTGGGAAATTTTTCTGGAAGGATTTCTTGCTAAACCAGATAACTTGTCGGATTTAAGGCAGTCTGGGATAAATGTAAGTGAATGGAAGTAAATTCCATTTAAACTGAGGTATGGTACACACAAGTTATCTGGTCAAGTAAGAAATCTGGTTTTGTCATACAGGCCCATTATCCGCCTTGCTTTGGACAAAAGCATCTACATTACATTACATTACAAAATGTTAACTTTATCATTACACCTCACCCTAACCCTTTGCTGGACAGGCATCTGCATAAAATCAGTAAACTTTTCAGTTGTTTATATTTATTATGCACAACTCCATATAAAATATGCTTACCTAAATGTAATTGGCCTCGTTGATATTTATTGCTCGTCTGTACAAAGGATCAGTTCCTCCTTTCCATTTTATACCCCTCCATAAACCTAACCTGTGGATTGTAGTGTTGTTTGCAAATTCAGGTTTGATGGGGACATATTGTTTTTAATATGTGCAATTATGTCCACTTTTATAGCACATAACTACATCATGCGCACGTGGCAGCCATTTCCCTCACTCATGGGATCTGAAAGCCGCACATAACCAGGAGAGTGAGTTTAGAGCGGATGTGGTCGGAGGATGGGCAGCTTGTGCTGAAACTTAACGACCAGCAGATGGCGCCAGCAGAACAAGCCGCTCAGTAATTCCTTAAATTCTGCATTTATGCACTATATGGACAAAAGCATTGGGACACCTGCATATCAAGACATTTTGGACAACTGTGTGCTTCCAGCTTTGTGGGAACAGTTTGGGGAGGGCCCTTTTCTGTCCCAGGATGACTGTGCTCCACTGCACAATGGAAGGTCTATAAAGACATGGCTGGGTGATTTTGGTGTGGAAGAACTCGATTGGCCCACGCAGACCCCTGACCTCGACCTCATCGAACACCATTGGGATGAACTAGAAGGGAGATTGCGAGCCAGGCCTTCACATCCAACAGCAGTGCCTGACCTTGCAAATGCTCTTCTAGATGAATGAGCAAAAATTCCTACAGACACACTCCAAAATCTTGTGGAAGGCCTTCCCAGAACAGTGACAGCTGCTGTAGCTGCAGAAGGGGGACCAATTCCATATTGATGCCTATGGCTTTAGAGTGGGGTATAAAAGCTGGGTGTGATGGCCAGGTGTCCCAGTACCTTTGGCCAGATAGTGTATAATAAGGCAAACCTGACTGGGTAGTAGTTTCTTTTTTTCTTCTTTTCAATTTAACTCCGAGTTCCAACATGAAACTCAGATTAAAAATATAGTCTTTACTTCGAGATGACGATTTAATATTGCGGCCCCACAGCAAAAATGGTGATCCTACACCTTCCAATCAGCTGGAAATATGCACTGGCTCGCCAAAAGAAAGTTGCACGCGTTATTATTTCATTGGACTGCCTTTAGGTTTGATTATGGCGCACATTCCTCGTGGCATTGCTACACACGCTTATGCAACATCTCAACATTCTCCTCCATCCAGATTTGCACTATTTTTTCACTGAGATCTTGTATTGATTATGAAGTAGTTAAACTCACCTATCAAGCACATCCCAAAGACGTTAAATGGGGTTAAGGTCAAGACACTGTGGTGGCCAATTCATGTATGAAAACGATTCCTCATGCTTCCTGAACCACTCCTTCACAATTCGAGGCAGATTAATCTTGGCATTCTCATCCTGGAATATGCCTATACCATTAGGGAAGACAGAATCCATTGATGGAATAATCTGGCCATTCAGTAGATTCATGGACCAAGATGACTTCACTTTACTGCTGCATAGCGTTCCTGAGCTGTAAAAAATGACCCAGCCATCGGCTCTTAAGTACTTCATGATTTAAATTCAATGGATGACTTTTTTTGACAGTTAGTGTAACTTCACAATGCAGCATGACTTAATACTGATCCTTCCTTATATCTCCACATGTGCTCCTTTTCAGGGATTTGATTTACGGAATACTTGCACGTGTCAAATGCAACATGTATACATGCGAATGAGAACCAGTGTTTTGATGTTAGTTTGACAGTTAAATGTCCTAAAAGCAGATATTCACATTAATATGGCAAAGGTGAAAATTAAAACAGAAATTATAGCTGCTGTAAGTATCCAATTAGTGCTGTATTTCATTTCAGGCCATTTAAAGAAACAGATTTTTCTGTCAATGCCGTAATTAGGAAGCAGCAGTCACTATCTGACAGCCGGTTTATTTTGCCATGCACTTGCCGCGTCTATCTGGATGGGAGGGCGGTGTGCATCACACCCTGTCACTCCGGGCCATCCTGCCGGTCTCGATAATTCAAAAATGTATGAATAACACGAATACAGAAATATACAATATTGATACAGATAATAAAAGCTTATCAGCCCCGACGAGTAAATACCTTGACCCACAAAGACATCACAAAGTTTTAAGTGCTGATTTAAGACAAAGATAATGCTTCTTAACCCAATTAGTATTGCTAATGGTAAAACTCTGGAAACTGACAAATTATTTATTATCGATGTATTGAAAAGTTACATGCTTCTCGTAAGGGATTCAAAATAAAACTCAAAAAAGCTCTCGTAAAATGCGAATAATTTACAACCAGTGACCACTTGGTGGCAGAAAAATGTAGTTGTTCAAACTCCATAAGGAAAGTTTTCAACACCTTGTTACATCCATACCTACATCCAACCTGATTTGTAGGCAATAGTGGGTTCTACCCGGTACTAGCTGGTGTTTGTAATAAAGTGACCACTGATTGTAAATATTAAACTGTGAATAAACTGTCCATTACCCTCACAGCATTAAAAACCAATAGTCAGGGTACGGTGTGCATTTTAAAAGCTGTATGAGGATGATGTCACCGTGGGATTATCGATCGGTGTCATACCCCGCCCGTTCGACCCTCCTGTGTGCCACGCCCCCCTCGTTACCCACGTGGGAATCCTCATGTTTCCGGCTGTTTCCTGTTTGGTGTTAGTGCTTTGTTGTATATTAGTCAGTCCGAGTCCACAGGGACAGTAGGGGGCAGGATTCAAACCCATTACCCTGGAGGTGTACAGTAACAGCTATACTCACAGCGTCACCATGCCTCCCCATCTTCCATGACCACTTACCTAGCACAGGTTTGTGGTGACCGTGGGGGTGATGTGCAGCTCAGTGGGTTTGGATGTTTAAAGAGCTGCTGGATGGTTGCCAGTTCGAGTCCCACCCGTGAGTAGGGTCACTGTCCATGACTGGGCATGCACATACAAAAGGCAATGGGTGAGGAAACCCATGCCCACTATACACATATAGAGGCTTTCCCCACTACGCTGAAATATTAAAGCACAAATGTTATCATATTAAATTTTATACTCTGTGACTTTATAGTGCTTAAGGAGCAGCAATAAGCATTTGAGCTGGAGTGAAGGAGCTAGTGTCTCTCATCTCTGAAAGCTTCAGCCGACGTCAGTACGATTCCCGATAATGCAGTCATCTCACTCATCACTTTGACCGGCTACACTCCATGCATCCTGGGATACAGGCCCCATTCACCAGGAGAGATGTTTCCAGGAAAATGGAGCAGCTGGGTCACAGGACTGATGCGGCATCAGCTATGCAATTACACAAAACTGAACTTTAATCATGTTTCAGGAAACCTTTACTGATGGAGCCTTCTGAGCACTTATGTAATCGTGTCTGCCAAGTGCTGTTGATGTAAATGTAACTGTAAGCCGATAATGCCTCATTCTCTTATCCTAGCTGAAGCGCTTTGTGTAAAATTTAGTCATTTTAACGAACAATGCATGGAAATGTTTGCTTATGTGGCACTGAAGTTAGGATATCCCATAATGGTATGTGCACAACCGGTTCTTGTATAAGTTTGGGGGTTCTGAAACTGATGGAATTTAACAAGTGAGAAGGATAAGTATAGGGCTTCAAGCTCTTAACTCCAAGAAAGGGAATGATCCAGTAAAACAACATTCTTTATTTCAAATGTAATAAAAAAAAATAAAATAACAGTAGTTACAGGAAATCGACAGAGAGCTGCTGTAACCGCCTGACTCGGGCCTTTCCGCCACGTTCTGGACTCAGACGGCAAGCTTCAAATTTGTCCCGCAGCTGAGAATTTGGATCCTTTGATTTCCTCCCAAAATAAAGCCAGTCGCAGTGCAGAAGTGTCAAAGTGTTCCCCGTCAAGTTCTTCTTAAACTCGTGTTTCACATAAGAGAATAAACCCACTTCAATAATATATTCTATTGCAGTAACTTTATGTAAAAGCATGTTAGGATAAAGTTGGGTGAAAAAGCAATCGACCAGGTTAAGTGATGCGAGAGATTACAGCAATAACATGGTTAGGATTTGAGATTCACTGGCTAAAAATACCACCCAGTATTTTTTAGCCTAGTCTGAAGGATTATTGCAGCTTGCACCCCCCATCTTGACACGCTCTCGACAGGAATCACAGCGCCCGCATCTTTATATTGTCTTTTTATATATATATTTTTGTGCAAATTCTGACAGTGGTTAATATTTGCAGTTTTAGGTACATGTATCTAGCAAACAGGTGCATGATGTCACCCGGGGCTCCAGGAAAGTCTGGAACAGACACCATTTCATCGCCCTCCCTACTTTCCACTTCCAGGTTCGGAAAAGTATGCTTCAGGAGCGGGTGGTGAAAAGCCAGCATGTTAAATGGATGATACAGCACCATGCTGCAGGGGAAGAGTTTCAGAGGGAGAACAGTTGAAATGACATCGCTGATATATGACTAGATATTCCATCCTTCCATCTTCTAATGGCAGACAGACAGTAACTCAATATGGGCGATTTAGAGACAGCATTATTATAGTTCTGATTTTTCAATTTAGTTTTAATCTTTACATTATAAAACAAAAAAATCCTGTTTAGTCTTAATTTCCATTTTTTTTTATTTTAAAGATATATTTCTATTTAGTTTTTATATATTTTGTTTCATTGTTTTGAAAAATAGTTTGCTTATCAGTTTAGAAATGCACAAAACAACAATGTGAACCCCAGACCCCGGAGGTGGGGGATGGGGGATGCAGGAGTAAATGGGGGTCACCAAACAGTGCTACCTGGGCACAAGTGAACTAGAAACTGTAAGCCAAGAAAGTGCCTGCTCAAACTGTGTTTATTTACAGCTGGTTTACTCACCTCATTTATGATCGATGATATATTTTTAGAGATTTAAGGACTTAGCATCCATTGAGTTATTTTATAACGCATTTCAACTGCTATCCCAATCCGGGAGTACCGGTGCCTTGTGCTCTCTGCTGCCTGGTATAGGCTTCAGGCCCTCACCCCCCGACCTGACGTGAAAGATGACAGCTGAAAGCTGGATGGATGGATGGACAGAACACTGATGTTGCACGAAGGTTCCCCAGCGCCTTTCACTCTTTCCACTCTTTCTATATTTGTTCACCGTTGTAAGACAGAACTCTGTGGGTTAAGACTCTGATCGGAAGGTCACTGGTTAAAATCCTGTGGATAGTGGAGTGATGTCAATATTGGGACCTTGAGTAAGGCCTTTTAACCCCTGTTGCTT
Source organism: Petrocephalus zakoni (assembly GCA_026774425.1). Classification (NCBI taxonomy): domain Eukaryota; kingdom Metazoa; phylum Chordata; class Actinopteri; order Osteoglossiformes; family Mormyridae; genus Petrocephalus; species Petrocephalus zakoni. The sequence goes on from JAODKN010000079.1 coordinate 15,170,055, forward strand.
TGGGACTTTCTTGAAAAAAAATATTCTTGAAAAAAAGAAAATAGCAAAAAAAAAAGTATGCTGCATTGGATTAATCTGCTAAACAAATTAAATGAACATGAGAAATGTTGCAGATATTTGATCAAAAGTCCCTTAAACCTTTATGCCTCCTTTACATTGTGTCAGACTTCTTGCTCAGAGAAAGCTGACATTATTGCTGGATGAGGAGTTACGATGGAACTGCAGAGCGGAAAGAAAATCAGGTCTGAACCGACTGACCAGGTCAAAAATCTGAACCTATAAATGGTACGGGGGCGGGGGGGGGGGGGTCCCTATATTTATAACCCCCCCCAAAAAAACTCTCAATCATAGCTGGTAAGAACATGTGGCAAGCACAAGGGTTGACTGCGCACTTCAAAGTTAAAAGCTTCTGGACTCCCATTACACAGTAGGGGACCAGTTAGCTGGTCTTATGCTCTCAATAGAAAAATAAACCACAGCAGCTCAATCCTGTGTCCTGGGGGGGTGCATGTTGTTCCTGCGAACAGTGTGTGGCACATGAAAAAGTCAAGGGCCATGGCGTGATTCTGGGGGGTGCGAGTTAAGTGGATGCTAGATAAAAAAATATATATTTTATAAGGGAATCCCTGTCACAAAAACCCCATTATATGATACATGAAACTTAACACCATTAATTAAATTCATAGTTGGGATATCTCTTGCGGTTTCTGAAAAATTAAATTCACTTAATCCCATCAGGCTTTGCGGCAGCTAGAGGACGATTACAGAGTTGGCTTCCCTCCCTCCTGTGTCGCTACTCATAGGGTACGCTCGATATCAGAGCACCACCTACATGCAGACACTGGATTTGTGAAACTAAACAACTGCTCTCCAGGTCCCAAATCCATATGTCTCTTGAAGCCCAAGGTGGGACTTTCTCATGCATCTCCACTCCAGCCGGCCTCTCCAACCATGGACCATGACGACTCCCACCTCCCCTGCGTCAACGACACCATCCATAAGTTCGAGAGGCTCTGGTGAACTTGTCGAAGGTAAGGAGTCAGACTTTCAAGGTCGACGCGAGTCTGTTTTGGAATCTGATGTCACCTGCTTCAGTAGTTAGAAGCTACACCATGTTCCTCTTCCCAAAAAAAGAAAAAACAGATTGAAAACCAAGCAACCCAATGTATTTCTGCATCCAGTTATGAACCAGTAGGGTTGTACTGTCCTTGGGGGTAAGAATACAGGGACAGAAAGAGAGAGCGATAGGGCCAGGGAGGGAGAGAGAGAAAGGAAGAGGAGGTGGGGCCCTCAGCACTGCTCTGACACGATGAAGCCCTCCTTCTCCTGTCCCATGGGCTCCACCTCCGCGTAGGCTGGGTGTCCTGACCCACGGCGGAACTTCATGGCTGGCCACCTGCTGGGGCGTCTCTGTGGAGGGGTCAGAAGGTGCGGGGGTGGACACAAGAAGGTCACCTAACCGGCAGGGTCTGGAGACCTCACCTACTCATGCTGCTCTGCTCGAAAACCCCAAAAACTAGCCCAGCTACTTGACTTTGTATGGACACAAACTGGACCCCCCCCAACCTCAAGGCAGACTAATAAAAGCCAGAGAGTTATATTAAAACCTGCCCTTCAAACTGTATGGAAGTCATTCATTTTACAAGCACTGGAACTGGCAGGCTATTTAATACATGCCGGCTTTTTATACCAACCTAACCCCTAGGACTTTACATTCACGGGAATTCATCTGCAAATCGGTGCTTAAAAATACATTAGCGAAGGAATATGTGACCAAAAAAATGCTGATAGGAACAGAGAATTCAATTCATCTTCAAATGCTGATGCAGTCTCTGTGGAAGCAGAACAAAGGTGAGTTCCACTCCAGGGCTGGGCGTGTAGTCGATGAAAAAAAAATTATGGGGGTACTGTCTCTTTAAAATAAAATGGGGGAGACGGCCTTACGGTGAAAGGTGATTTTCTCACGCTGCACCACTTTGAGATAATGGACTCCTTTTCCTTTCCGTAAGCAGTTTAAATATCAATCAGACCCTATTTCCATTCGCAAACAGACGGAGCTAATTACACAGACTCAGTTAATCTTAAATGTTTTCCTGGGAAATTATCATTTGGTCGGCAATTAATTGACAGCACACAGTGCCATGTACCTCTAAACCCCTGTTAGATTAAACTCCTGTATATAAAAAGCTGGGATATTTATTATCATGAAGGACATGGAAAACCAGCATTGAAGTGGTTAACGCACTGTAAGAGTCTGCCGGAAGCCATCTGAAATTTGGGCTGCTGGGGTGATCCTGGCTAGCTGGGAACCTGTGACTGCATGCGGCGAGTATCTTGTACTTCTCCTCTCCTGAAGGCAGGGCACTTTAATTCCCAGGGTATTGCTTTTACTTTGCGAGTTTGCGTCACTGCGAGAGGAAAGTAAACACTCCGTTGGTGTGAAAGACTTCTACCCCCCCCAAGATCAGCAAAAGGCTCCAAAAAGGGACATTTTCTATGGGGACCCAGAGATCCTTGCTACACTTAAAACTTCGCCCTCTTAGATTTATGTATCACATGTTGCCAATGCTGACGTGTGTGCAAATATGATCCATATAGCTGCGGTATATCTGCATGTAGACAGGTGCATATCCTTCTGAGATCCACGGGAAAAAAGTTTTAAGTATTGATTAAAAGTTTATTTGACGGGAAGAAGAAGTTGGCATGGTCACACCCCCAGAAGTTTACTAGACCTCAGGAGGGTATTGTGTATTTGTTATTTATTATATGTAGCAAGACCGGTCTTTGCACTCTTGAGATTCACCCAAGATTTCATCGTAGCCATGTGGGGCACGGTACACAAATGTTTGCGTTCATGTATCCTTTTATGGTGAGATGACAAACAAACTTGTCCTTGAACACAATAGACTTACAGCACTAAAGAATCCAAAAGAATTTTCCAGTAATGCAAGTTAGATATAAAAACACTCATTTCCATGTTAAAGACTCATCCCCCTTGGCTCAAACGAGCCCTAGTGACAACACTCACCTCAATGAAGAAGATGCTGGCGGCCGACATGGGATGGTGGTACATGTAGACGGTGACCAGAACGGCGACAGCCATGATGACCATGACCATGAGAACGCCCACGATGAGACCCGTATGCAGGCTGCCTGGCTTTTCTGCGGCGGTGCTCTCGGCCGGCGATGCTGAGGGGGCCAAACATGGACAGCTCCTCATATACACTCCCAGGAAGGGCTGAAGGAAGGAGCTGGAACTCCCAAAGGTGGCCTTTTCTCAAACGGAGCTTCAAGCCTGGGTTTCAACCCATCTCTGCCCCCGGCAGAAACAGGAAACTAAAGTCTGTCACTCAGTGCTACACCTTTGTAGCTGTTGCAATGGTTTTCAAAAACTCGCTTCACCATTTGCACAAGTACGAATACAGGCGTACTGGAATGTGTTAATGTTTTGTATGTCCCATCTTTCCTACACACAAATATAAAGAGGAGAATGAAGCCTCCCAGCACAGCCATTTATCCAGGTCCCCCTGGAACATTAAATAAGATTTTATCTTTTATATAGTGTGATTTTTCTTTTGACTCTGAAGAACTCTTCAGAAGCTTTGTTTGATTTAGTATTGAGGAACATTCTTACATAATCGATGATTTCGTAAGCTTACTGTTCTTCTAAAAGAATAAAAAGCTTCCACTTGCCACCACATGAGGACACTCACTGCATGTTTCCGCTTCTCCTCTCTGTCTACGAAATGTCTTAACCGCTTCATAATCATTACAGCTACTGGGCCTGTGTTGCTTTTAATGAACGAAGTAAACACATGGGTCCTGTGTTTTCAGATGTATTCAGAAGCACGGTGGTGATGCACTGAAGATATGCAACTGCTACAGGCAAGAAAAAGATGGTTTTAGGTGAACTTCTCAACCAAAATGGCTAACCTGAGAAATGCGAGGAATCTCTCAAACACTGTCGGTCTGGCGATGGTACACAGTTACCTGAACTTGAAGAGTAAGAGCCAGGTAATCCATTAGTTAGATAGTCTAACCGTTTCAAGATTTGAACCCTGGTGCATACAGATTTAAATAGACTGCGGCAGCTAGCGCTGCCACTTAACAAGCCAAACTCCAAGCCCTGCTGGTCTGGGCGAGCACAGAAAATCCATGCTGCCCAAAGAAAACTAATGAGGTGATGATAAAACAAAAAGCTACCTATTTCGAGTCCGATTACCTTCCTAATCGATTTTATTGCATTGAAGCTTTTAGTCTTCCAGGATTAATTAGCAAGCAGCAGACCGGATATTTCCTAAGGGTGCTACGTCGAATTTGGTAAAAGGGTTTGGTATGCTCCAGATGGACTGTTGAGCCCAGAACATTGTCTGTGGGCGGAAGCCCTACCAGACCCCAAATTGGTTGTGTGACCTTGAAGAGAAGTTTCTGCCTGGCTTAAAGGGTGAACCTCAACCTCACATATGTCCTTCCTACATATACTTAACTGGAAGCACGTTAGGATAGCATAGGATAACGTGGACAGGGCCTCCAAATCAATCAAGGACGTTGCTATACCTATTACCCTATGGTAATTATTACATTTTACCATATGACAATAAGAAAAACCCTGAACCCTGACATGATCTCTTGTACCAGACCTGTTCAGAAAGAATTATCCCTGCATCGTTGGGCATGCTACCATATCATTATAGCACCACTGATACCCCTAGTAGCAGAAACCTCTGACCAGCAGCACAAAACATTATATATCCAACATATGTGTGGTCAGGAAACAAGGAAGATAAACTCTTGGTGTTATAGAAAAATGGCAATATTTACTTTTGTAAAAATCCTCACAAGGTACGAAATGAACGTGTCATTCCCCATGAGCGTGCTTACATCACCAAGTTTGCCAGAGTTCCACAAAGAAAGAAAAACATATATATTGATTCCATTACTAACGAAAACACACATCTGCAAAGAAATGCGGTGAAAAAAGGCTGGCAAACCAACGACACACAGTTTACACAGTACTCAACCACCGTGCCCCACAACATGCATCAAAAAATCATCAACAAACCACAATGGCCGGCGGTGCTCAACAGCTGCAACAGATGTTTATGTGCCTCTGTTATGCTCCAAACCCTCAGTGACCCAGCAAGCCAGCATCAGAATCAGTGTGGCCGGTGCTCCCAAGAGAACTTCTCCTGCACAAAATACCAAGCTGCTCACAAACATTGAACAGAAACTTAGTGAAGATGGTCCCACTGGTAGAAGGTGGTGTCCTTCACTTCCACCTCTGCATTATGGCCTAATGGGAGACAACCAACCACAAACCCTCTGTTAGGCTCCAAGTCAAAGACCTTTCCTTCAATATATGAAAAAAGCACAAGCATTTGCCCATACAATAGCTACACATTCTACATAGAGCTACCAAACCATATGCTAAAAGTGGATATAAGAATTCCAGTCTGTTAAGCCTGCAATGTGAGGACTTACACACATATGAGTAGCTGAAACAACAGGATGGAGGATCCCAACCAGCTTCACTCACAGCAACCTCCTGACATTAAAGGGTCACCAGGAAATCCTGTGGGTCCGGAGATTCACCAGATTTCTCCCGCAGACGCCGCCAACCAAGGTCCCGGCAGGGGAGTGAGACAGTCTGAGAAATGTGTGTGGAGATGTGAGACTCCCACTGGATTGCAGATGGGGTCCTCTGTGCAGGATCAGGCTAATGAGCCGTCGACACACGGGAGCTTGTCTAACCAAACTCCTTTGACTTTTAGCGCATATGACATCCGTTTGCTTTGTAGATCAGGTTCAAGAAACCCTTGGAAATTAGAATTCTTTATGCTCACAAATGTAAATTTATATATACATATACACACATATATATATATATATACATACACACACACACACACACAGTATTGGGAAACCTGGCCATTACACCTTGTTTCGTGGCATCCCATTCTAAATCCATAGGCATCAATATGGAGTTAGTCCCCCTGATTTGCAGCTACAAAACAGCTGTCTTTCTTTTGGGAAGGTTTTACACAAGATTTTTTCTGGGAATTCTTGCCCATTCATCCAGAAGAGCATTTGTGAGGTCAGGCGCTGATGTTAGATGTGAAGGCCTGGCTTGCAGTCTCCATTCTAGTTCATCCCAAAGGAGTTTGATAGGGTTGAGGTCAGGGCTCTGTGCAGGCCAGTCAAGTTCCTCCACACCAAACTCACTCATTCATGTCTTTATAGACCTTGCTTTGTGCACTGGGGCACAGTCATCCTGGAACAGAAAAGGGCCTTCCCCAAACTGTTCCCACAAAGCTGGAAGCATAGAAAATGCTGAAGCATTAAACATATCCTTCACTGGAACTAATGAGCCTTGTCCAGCCCCTAAGAATCAGCCTCATATCATTATCCAGGGCTCTCAAGTTTCATCAAAGGTTTGGAGTGAACACGTGTCTCATGGTCACTGTGTGAGACTTGGGAGCCCTGCCTACTGCATTCATCAGATCTTGTTCCTCGACTTCCATCTTGTCTGCACCCCGTGTGCGTGTGCACATCCACGTAATAAAGTGTGCAGAAGATGTGTTTGCAGCGGGATCACATTCAACTTATTTTGGAATTTACCCAGAAACAACAAATGCTATTTTCTGATTGGCTGGTAAGTGGCTATTAACGCTGTATAACTCGTGGCAGCTATGGACTCAGTGGGAAACTCTACTCCGTACGCCTGTGCCTCATCTATTAATCCTATATGAGGGGACATCACGGTGGGCGTTCTCTCTCACTTCTCAGCATGAGACATACAAGAGAGCCCTGGATTATGATAGGCGAGGCATGTGAGTGTGAAAAGTGGTCTGTCTCACGCTCAATACAGCAGACTTGAGAGTAATATATATACACACACACACACACACACATACATATACATATTATATATATATATATATATATATATAACAGCAGGATATCCCCTTCATTAGGCTTGGAAAATCTAATGAGACCTCCATTTTCTGCTAATTATTGACCTATGTGTGAGTTAGCTTTCATTTTACATTTTCATTTTGATTAACCACTTACATTGAGAGTTAAAATCAGGTTTGGTTAGCTACAACCATAATATACACACCGACAAATAAAGAAACGGCAGTAACTAGCTTGAGCTTTAAAGGCCTAAGAAGAGTCACATATAGAACACTGAACATTCAGATTATCTGATTAAGCTTTTAAAACACTTGGTCTACAAGAGAACAGATAATAGTTACAAAATTTATATACCAATGTAAACTATTCTGAATTCATGAATTCCGCTGCACTGCCGTATGGGAACTACTTCCTGTGCTTGTGATTATGGCTAGTACCCCTGGAAACCATCCACCAATAGGAACGCAGCTTAGGATGGAACAGGAGTTAGTCAATCTTACTGTGTCATGCTGCCACGCGTCTGAAACAGCCTGCTGAGCCGAAATCATGACAGCCAAGTAGAGGAGATTGTAGATCGACCGTAAGCACCCTCATTTTGTTAAA
>JAODKN010000079.1:15205427-15216974 GCA_026774425.1 Petrocephalus zakoni
CCAGCAGATACCATCAGCGTGCCAATGTGAACAGAGTGAGTTTGGGTTTTTGTGGTTTGCCCATTCATCCATCCATCCATCCATCCAGCCATCCATCCACCAGCTTATCAAATACAGGGTCAGGGAGTCCAGGAACCTATCCTAGGGGGGTAAAGGGACACCCTGGACAGGATGCCAGTCCAATACAGGGAATGAGGCAGGGGGACACACTGCACGTAATGCCAATACATCACAGGGCAAACATGCTAAGAGTAATTCAGAGACAACATCACATCTAACAGCAATGGACAGAACACAGAAGCAGCAAACAGAATAGAGGCAGGATTCGAACCCCCAACCCTGGGAGTGTAAGGTGACAGTGCAGGATCAAAGTCACCGTGCTGCCTCGATTCAAAGACTCAGATAAATTCACAAATGTGAAATACATCCGCGCAGCAAATTCCCTCAGGATGAATCAGCACAGGCATGCGGCACACCACTCGGTGTGCAGCCGCGCGTTGGTGTGGCAACAGCCTCTTATAAAACTGCAAACATCAGCCATCCATCCCTCACAGGGGCAGATTAGCGGAAACGCTAACAAGAGTTTGGAAATTACACTATGTACAACAAAGGGGGAGATGCAACCTGTAATGCAACAGCAGAAGGCCCAGCAGTCACTTCTCGCTGCTGACGTCAACCCTTAGACTGTCTTCCGGAACGTTCCTCTCACCATCACAGAAGCTGCTGAGGTTCTGAGGAGGGGTAACAAGCTGCCGTGAATGGCAGCCGTGATTGAAACATAATTGTTCCTGAATTTCTCACTGAGAAGGTAGTTTCTAAAGGGCAAGGCAATCGCAGAAACCAATCATCCACATTTCATGGCACCATATGTCTTCCCAAACAACAGATGGTCTGGGGAAAGTGCTCCGGTTGCTGTAGATGTTATGTAGATATTATGCCTCACCAGCCGAGTTCAGATGCAGACAATAAATCTTACAGGAGGAGGTCCACCAGGAGGTAACTGCCTTCGTTTCCTTTATGTTCGGTGACCTTCCTCTTCCCCATCCACTCTTTCCCCTCTTCCTGGTCTCCTTCCACTTCTCACTTTGATTTTTTGAAATACTTTACTGATCCCCATGGGGAAATTGTCTTCTCACCTCCCCCAACCTTGCTGTGGGAGCTAGCTTGGCCACGAAGCAACCTGGAGGGGCGCCCAGGGAGCCTTGCTCAAGGGCCCACTGCTAGTTCCTCCCAAACACAGGTGTGTTCACACCATACATTGGAAAGATCCTGAAATCACTATGGAGACTGAGGTTTGATGTGGAAGAATTCTAGTAAAGAAACAAGACCTGTTTTGCGTTGTGTCAGAAGTAGGGGCTCCACTTTAAGACAAAACAACACCAAATAGGGCCATTTTACATATTACAAATAATACCAATTTATGTTTCTGCAGCAGGGTGGATGCCCTGGAGCAAGGAGATGTCAGGGTGTAACTTGTGATATAATCATTTATACAGTATAAGTGGGTTATGCATACATCCAGACCCCGACATCAGAGCCCATCCCTGGTAGAACATAGTAGCCTTTTCCATGACCTAGTACTAAGTTTTTGTATCTCCCCTTGTGCTGACACCAAAATGGCCACCTTCTGCATATGTCTCTCTCCAGCTCCACTCCCGGCCCATAATGAAATCCTCATTCTTCCTTCACGACATGAGGTTCCACTTACTGTCCCACCTGAACCTACTTTAAAGATCTGAGGAACTTGGCTCAGTGGTGCTGTGCCTATTATATCTGGGAGATGACATGTCAGGTAAATGTCAGACAGGACCCTGCAGGCCCTAACAACCTCCATGACTCTGATCATAGCTCATCAGAGATGCAGATTGGTCTGCCCTCCACTTCAGGTACCTCCAATGCACATACACTCATACTGTACTCATAGACACACTGGAATACTGTATATAACCACCCCCCCCCCAAAAAAAAAATTGTGTGACGCTAAGTGGGGGTTTCTGCTCCAGCGCAGCAGTCAGACACTCTGTTGTGACAGCAACAGCGCCACTCTGGAGGACAGACATCAGAATGAGAAATCATTTGTTCATTATTCTGCTTCGATTAAAAGACATTGAGGGGCCTTCAGGGGCTCTTGTCCAGGACAGTACAGTGGAAATACAGAATTTGACTTGTTTTACCATGATGTGAGATCAGCTCAACAGGACATGGTTTGAATCCCATGCTCAGCAGAGCAGTCCTTGGCTACTCCACATTTCACTTCTCAATAGGTGTGTCATAAAAAAATGAAGTGCAAGATGATATATATAAAAAAGAAAAAAAAACATTCAAATGTACTCGTTCTCATACTTATACAGATAGCAAATAATGTTTCAACTGAAAGGTCACGAGGGTCACCTCCTTCTAAGGGGTCGTATACTTCAAGCAAGGGCTTATTTTATTGGTAATCACATCCAGATGCATAACTGCCCGATGTGTCATCGTCACGAGTCACGCTGGCAAGGAGCTCCAATAAATTTAATGAGAGAGGAAGAGAAGTGGGTCAGCAGAGATAGTTTAATGTTGATGGAGGGGTAGGAACTGGTGCCTACCAAGCGTGGAGCAGACGGAAGTCGGGCAGCCCCAGTATGAAGGCGATGATCTGATGGTGAGGCAGACCGAACGTCCCAACCAGAAAGGCACAGAACAGAACAGAACCAACACAGAATCTGCACATTCCATCAAGTCCTGCTGACCGTCTCGTTTTCACCCTCCGTGTCCATCTGTTTCCCCTCTTTATCGGCTACCTCCAACAGCCCGTCTCTTCCTTTTGCCCATATTCATCTCTTGCGGTTTCACGAGGTGTGCAGAGACAAGGACAGACGAGGGCACATAAATGCAAAGGACTGAAACTTTCATATACGCATGCACACACACACACACACACACACAAAGGAGATGAGCTGTGGGAAGCCTGTGGGATCCCCGGCATTCCCGGCGAATTCCCCAGCCACACTGACTCCGGCTAACCGCGGTGATGATGAAGACAGCGGCAGCCGTCCGACAGGACTAAGGATAACAGGCAGACGTTCAATACCCCTTAGAGCAGTGCGCCTCGCCAGTAGCGACCTCATTCATTAAGTCAATAGCCTCTCCATCTGAGGGCAGGACATGACCGGAATGGATCAGAACCGCGGACCGGGAAGAAGAGACTGGGGGCCCGGGAGAGAGCCAGGATCCAGATGTTGTTTGGTTACATGCTGTAAAAAAAAAAAGTCAGGGAAGATTCTTAGTGGCATACAGTTAGTTTTGTTTTTGTCTTTGTCTTGTGGGCAGTTAAGGGATTAAAATAAATTTAATAAAGAGATTTAATCAAGGCATTTTGGCCAGTATCCCATCCAGGGAGTCTCCTGCCTGGTGCCCTATGCTGCCTGAGGTAATCTCTAAAGGCCCCCACAACTATCCACTGGATATGAAGATAGAGGTAGATTTACATGCAGTTTCTTAGCTCTGGTTTTTATCCCAAACCAGATGATATGTGGAAGAAACTCACATCAACATTCCAGATGGACAGCAAACCAGGAACTCACCGGTACCCAAAATCAGAGGTAAGCCCACAATAGGAGCCCTCCATCGACTCAACAAAGGGAAAATTACCTAGTGTTATCAAACCATACATCAACAATTGGAAGCATAAAAAGTACTGAAAGTGCTGAAAGATAAGCAGCTGATTGGCTCATCAGAAAACAGTTGTCCTGATTAGGTAATTCTCCTTGAGGTACCCGCCCACCTGAGTGCAAGGCAGCCCCTGTTCCTTCTTAAACACTCAGCCATTCTGCGTGATTGGACAAAAAGGAGGAGGTTGCTAGGAGAAGTGCCTCTCAGGCAAAGGAATCCACATTGCTGATGATGTCCAAAAGCATCATTGAGGCTCAGTCGGAAGAGAGTAAAGTGCTTTGAGGCACTTGCAGTTGAAGCCAAAAGCCTCAGGGAAACTTCATCAATTTACTGATTAACAGACACTTTCATTCATGCCGTTAAACCCCGACTGCTTGTACATTCAAGAGACAATCCGTCTCAAAGGTACAACAACGGTGTCTTTTCCGGGACTCCTGGGAACCTCTTAGTCACAAACCCCACGGCCTCTTGTCGCGGTCTCTCTGTTCATTAATGCACCATCGATCTCTGGCGTGATCTTGCCACAGTCAATGAGGTGTAAAAGTCACAATGCTAAAGCACATTTTTATGAAGCGGCCTCTGAAGGGGGTCTCCCAGATTTGGGGGGGGGGGAGGGTCCCCAGACAATGTTACTGAATACAGAAGTGGACGGTAGATAGCTGAGAGAGTTTCTATGTTCCCCAGCTGGGTTCTAGTCCAGCTCAGGGTTATTTTCTATCTTAAACACCCATGACTAGTGAAACAGAATAACTTATTACCGCTCACTTCAAGGAGCGCCATCCTTGACTCCATCCTTAAGCTAGCACTGCGTAGCTTAAACACTAAATGTCAAACTAAGTTTGACAAACTCCAGTTTTATTACATGCAAAGGTACAGGAGAGCACAGCTCCCCCCCTGAAGGGAAGGTCAACCCTTTTAAGATGCTTTGTTGAGGAAAAAAGACCGGATTGAAGTGTGTATGGTGGGTCTGCTAAAAGCCAACGCAGGAATTCAGGTTTGTCTCATGTCCATCCTTTGTATTTGGGTAACGCACCAAACACCTGAGCTTAAAGGCCACTCCCCTGAGTGACTCGCCTTCCCGAGCCATGTGATCGCTCCGTTCCGCTAGCAGCAGATGGCGAGGACGGCCCAGTAACAAGGCAAAAACACAGGTTTTATCGACTTAAAGTGCAGCATGATAATAAGCTGAAGCCCAGATTGGGGGCACAGTGCAACACCACCCCCCCGGTGGGATTCACAATGCTGTTACACTTCCTTGCCCTTTCAGAAATATTCCCCCAGTCCTGAAATATTGGCTCACAAATCTGCCCACTTGTACGCCATACACGCACAACTCAGATCCCGTCCTCCCACTCCGCTTCCCAACAGCTCGGAAAAACACTGTGGGAATCGGGATGCCTGGGAAGCCTGTGCCTTGACCTCTTTTTGTGCCCCCCCCCCCCCACCCACAGAGCTGAACCCTTCCAAGTATGCTGTGGCCTGTCAGTGGTTTTGTACTGTGGGTAGTGCCAGAGGAGAGGTTTACACCCACAATTATTTCACTTGGGCAGCTTAAATCACGCCCTCCCCCCCTCCCTCCCCAGCACCCAGAGACAGACGCTATAAGCAGGATAAATGTCTGAGAACGCCCTCCACCCAACTAACGGCCACACCTCTGTCAGGTTTATTTATACTTCATTTATACCTCAGCTTTATTTATACCTCATTTTATTTATACTCATTATAACTTCCCAGTTATGGTCACTGCAACCATTCATCACTCACTATCACCGCATCTACAGCAAGTAGGAACCTGCATGGCACCATCCCCCACCACACACTCCGATCCACATCTGTTCCCAGCATACTTCGGGCGGACCCCTTACCTCCGGTTGCCACGGTGATCTCGCGCAGAAGATGCCCATAAAAGGGGAAGTCAAAGGACAGGTTCACCCTCTGCAGGGGACAGTCAGAGACAGAGAGTCAGTGGAACATGATGTGCAAGAGTCTCTCTAAGGGAGTCTGCGACACCCAGCAGTGCAGGCGTGCCGCGATCATATGGGGAACACCTGTTTGGATGATGCATACAGGGCAACTGTGGCTGCTGATGTGAATACTATTAGCTGTGACAGTATTACTGTTACTGAAACTGAAACTCACAGTACTACTGATGTTGATATTGCTACCATTATTGCTATCGATTCTGATAGTACCACACTATATTGATAAAAGTATTGGGACACCCCTCCAAATCATTGAATCTAATCACTTCCATGGCCACAGGTGTATAAAATCAAGCACCCATGCATGCAGACTGCTTCTACAAAACATTTGTGAAATAATGGGTCGCTCTCAGGAGTTCAGTGAATTCAAGCGTGGTACCGTGATAGGATGCCGTCTGAGCAATACGTCCATTCATAAAATTTCCTCGCTACTAAATATTCCAGGTCAATTATTAGTGGTATTATATCAAAGTGGAAGCAACTGGGAACAACAGCAACCACAGCCACAGCCACAACTCAGCCACAAAGTGGTAGGCCACGTAAAATCACAGAGCGGGGACAATGTATGCTGAGGTGCACAGTGTGCAGAAGTTGCCAACTTTCTGCAGAGCCAATAGCTACAGACCTCCACACTTTGTGTGGCCTTCAGATTAGCTGAAGAGAGCTTTATGGAATGGGTTTCCATGGCCGAGCAGCTGCATGCAAGCCTTACATCACCAAGTGCAATGCAAAGTGTTGGATGCAGTGGTGTAAAGCACACTGCCACTGGACTCTAGAGCAGTGGAGAAGTGTCCTCTGGAGTAACGAATCACACTTCACTGTCTGGCCTGGGTTTGGCGGTTGCCTGGAGAACGGTACTTGCCTGACTGCACTGTGCCAAGTGTAAAGTTTGTTGGAGGGGGGATTATGGTGTGGGGTTGTTTTTCAGGGATTGGGCTTGGCCCCTTAGTTCCAGTGAAAGTAACTCTTAATGCTTCAGCAGACTAAGCCATTTTGGACAATTTCATGCTCCCAACTTTGTGCAAACAGTTTGGGGATGGCCCCTTCCTGTTCCAACATGACTGTGCACCAGTGCACAAAGCAAGGTCTATAAAGACATGGATGAACGAGTTTGGTGTGGAGAACTTGGCTGGCCTGCACAGAGCCCTGACCTCAACCTGATAGAACACCTGTGAGTTGCATTAGAGCAGAGTCTGTCAGCCAGGCCTTCTCGTCCAACATCAGTGCCTAACATCTGAAATGTTCTCCTGGAAGAATGGTCAAAATTGTGCATAAACACACTCCTAAAACTTGTGGAAAGCCTTTGCAAAAGACATGAAGCTGATATTAAAGCCTATGTATTAAGAATGGGATGTCATTAAAGTTAATGTGTGTAAAGGCAGGCATCCCAATACTTCTTGCAATATAGTGTGCTGTTATGGATACCACAAATACTGCTACTGTTCCTAGAACTGATACGGACAGTGATACTGATACTGTTACTGCTAATGAGTCAGACTGTGCTTCTAATTCTGAAAATACTGTGAATGATTTTGGTAGTACCACTGATGTTGAAAGTATTCCTGTTACCAATAGGAATAGTAATAGTACTATTTTTACAGATATTTATACTACTAGTTTCTGTTTCAGTTATTATTACTAGTATTGCAGGATTTTCTGCTATTGTTACTACAGCTGACACTAATACACTATTACTGTCACTGGTACTGATACTCCTGATAATGTCTTTGCTACTAGTACTGATACAGCCACTGCTATTCGTACTGCTGCTGACAGCAGGCAATTTCTCCTATATCTTCTGCTGTTAATGCTGCTGTGTACAACGACTGTTGTAGCTGCCACAACTATTAATATACCTAAAACTTACAAGACGACAACAACAACACAGGGGCTGCATGAACTCAAAGACACACACCTGAACAGGAGCCAGGCCCTGCCCCAACTGCTTCCAAGTAAGGGACATCGCTGGCCTCGGGTAATTCTTACCTAAAGATTTTCACTGCCACATGTACAGCAAATCCCTCTCCATGCACAAAAGGCCACCACGAAGAGGGCTATAGCTTCTAAGCCATGCAAATGCCGCCTTTATGACTCTCCATAAATTCAGAGGCAATTTAATCTTCATCTATAAGGTAGCGGCCGCATGAATGGAGAGCTAAAATCAGATGACGGGCCTGAACCTTCATGACCACCCATTAGGGAGTAAAAAGCTGCTCGACCAGCTCCCCCAAAGCTGTGAGAATCACAGACTGATTACGAGGGGGAGCTGAGGCCGTGATTCTGAATGCCTGAAACACAACACATAAAAAGTGACAAGATTCATAAAGTGCATTCATAAGCTGCAGACATTACATTTTCCCATCTGTTGCAATAATAAAATTAAGGGCTGATTATCACCTGGGAAGCCCTCGGCTCAGAATGATATGTGAAAGTGGATATAAGCCTTTGAGAGACATCCCGTAGTTCAGGGACATATACCTACACTAAAGACAAATGTTGCAGTACAGAAACTGACTATGCAGTACATATTATGTGTGCTGAAGCCTGTTTATCTGGGTAGCAAGGGTATATCTACTAAAAAGCACAAGAGTGACACAATAGAAAATCTGTTAGAAATTCTTCTGTTCTCCAAAAAGTCACATATTTTGCTGGATGGTTGGATGAACACCGCTTCAGGTCCCAAACCTCTCCTCAGGGGCACCCCGGTCATTCAAAGCGATCATTAAATTTCACCACCAGCTTAATTAATTTAATTAGTTATAATTAGGTAAATGCCTCGGTCTGGTATTGATTAGTCACAAAAGTGTGCTAGTAGCCAAAAAAATACTTGGGAGTCACAATGCAGGCCTCAATGCCAGATGAATACTGTAGAATGAGCTAAGCACAAAGACTAATGTTACTCCAGCAGTGAATCGCAGTGAATCTGTATTCATGACCTGCTGTTCCAGGGCTGTTTAGCTGAACTGACCCGTGTGGTTTTCCTTGAATGGAGAATTACATTCCCAAAGTGCTTCCACTACATTCTATCACTGTTCCTTGAAGCCTTTAAGTGACTCACGCTTCCAGTAAATTTTGCTTTTTCCCCTCCCTCTCCCGCAGTCGCTCAGGCAGTCATGTGTGAATGACGTCAGACTGAGAAGCTGCACCCGGGAGCAGGAGGGTCCAGCCGGGGCCTGATCGCTTCCTCCTCACAGATACATCCACTCCGCCACCGTGCCTTACTCGCTGAGAGGGACATTTCACAGCTGACCTACGCAAAGTGGCCTGCCAGCCAGCAGCCCCGTCTCCATTCAGCCAGGCTCTCGACGACCCAAAAGGCCCATTGAGATGAGCTGGAGGAGGTGCAGCCTTTGCTGAATGGGCTGGTGACAGAGGCAGCTGGGTAAATGTATCTCTTCTCGCTTTAAAGATTCTCCTGGAAACATATTGATGTGTCCATTACCCCCAGACAAACTCATGAGTACAGAAAGGATGGGGGCTCAGCCCCCCCCCCCACCCACTCCTTCCTTATTCTTGACCTAATTCTTTGCCCCAAGCCAGTGATTATCGACTCAGTCCTTTGGGGACACCCACATTTGTGCTCCCTCCTAGCTCCCAACCAATCAAGAACATTGGATGCCTGATATACTGATCCAAGAACACCGAGGACCTGGTACAGGTGTGTGAGATATGCACCCAAACTGATTCCCGTATCCTTGGTACACCCAATCAGGCCAGGAAGTCAATGGCAGACCTGGGCTTCCTGGTAATAACCAGCCACAGCAATCACTACAGACCAGAACCGGCCACATACATAAAGTGCAGCTAGCAGCTCTGTTCACATAAATCTGCCCTGCTGCTCTAAGGTTAGATCACGATAAAACATCTGCCACATCTTTGGCACCGAAAGGATGAAACAGAATGAGGTATGGACATCAGACGAAACGTGCATTGTGTTATGTAGCGCTCAAGTGCCAAAGGCTACCTTTCAATCGGTGACAGGTTTATGCCAGCAACACCGAGTGAGGGGACCCAGAAGAACCAAAAAATGACACAACGAGGCTCTGATATTAATCGTAAGGACACCCCCCCTCCCAGGCCAATAAAACCAGAACTGCCCCCAGGGAAGACAGCACCATGGCGCAGAGAGGGCTTACCGCGGCCTGCCTGTGGGTATTCGACAGGATGCCGTGGATCTTCACCTTCTCCTTGTCCATCTGGTCAATGTTCACCCACAGCTCCTTGCTCAGGGGGTCGTTGGGCCCATAGGTCTTGGACGTGTAGTAGTTGTGGTCCGTGTCCTCCTATTGACAAGAAATGAAAGGCAACATAAAGCAATATATCGTTTACATCGGTATGGACTTCCGATTGCCCACACGGGGTTGGTTAACAGACATGGTGTCCAGATTCATTAGCATAGCATGAATATGCACATGTGTAATCTGTGTCAGGATTGGCTCAGAACGTCTCCGTACAGGAATGTAAATGAGTCCCCTGCTTTTGGAGTTCACGCCCACCACGGCCACATTGCACACCTTTACAGTATGTACAGGCAACACGACTGTTATTGCTTGACGGATGAGACAGCTTCCCGGAGTGATTAACAACAACTACACTGTTAACACACAACCTTGCTCCCTGGTCCTCGGACATTCATCTGCCTATGTGGCTTGTTACGGAGAGATCATTAGAAATGCATATTTAAGTGCTGCACCCAGTCCCCTGTTAGCATCCTGCATCAAATTAAGGTCCTTGTGGTGAGGTCCTGCAGCATGACTGTTTAGATATGGCACTTTTGTTTCACTGTTAGAAACAAACAAACACAGAGCCAGGGTAGGACAGGGTAGAAACACAGAGAAGAGAGGCAGGAAGGAAATCAAACACAGGCTGCAGGGTCAGGAAAAGCAATCAAACACAGAGAACAGAAGCCGGGAAAGCTATCAAACTCAGACCAATAGGGAGAAGAGAAGTGAACCAAACCCAAAGGACAGTGTAGGGAAGGCAATACAATACGGAATACAGGGTCAGGGAAGGTAATCAAAGAGAATACAAGGACAAGGAGGGTGATAAAACAGAAATTGGGGGCAAATAACAGGACTGTGTTCGAAATGTCCACACACCCACTATACAGTCCACTATATAGGAAATATCGGCCATTTTATGGCGCTGTTCAAATTCTCAACTATAGGCCCAATCCAAAACCGGTCCCTATACACACTCCGCCTTTGTTTGTGCGTTCACGAGACCCGTCGCCATGTTGAAGTGTGTCTCAAAGCAGCAAAGGCTAAGGGGGAGTGGTCCATTATGCCCTCATGAAGTGAGTCAGCAGCGATGCAAGCTCAAGCAACTCCACTACCACTTCCATATCCCACAATGCTTTACACACAGGAAACAACAGCGAGAAAAAAAACATGTTGAGGACAATGTATTTCCAGATAAATGTAACAAAAGTTACATATTAAAATACAATGAGATATCAATTTAGTATTAAATAAATACTACTGGATGTTTAAACACACGCATATGTTATGAATGTTATGTTTTTGAAGTTCATTTTCATAAGCTAAATAGGTACGAATGTATATTTGTTAATTTTTATTCAATCATACAATATTAATGAGGAGAGGATACATCACAATGGTGAAAGCCTGGCCGAGAGGTGTCGCAGCATGCATAAGAATGGCTGATGACTTTCCCACTGGTCAGAATACACAAATTTAAAATTTCAGAAATAAAAGGTTCATAAGTTTTAAAACCATGCACCAAGCAGGTACAGGCTGTAAGAAAAAGAAAAATAAAGGATGCAGAAAAATAAAGGACGCCTACCATAGTGGGGCCACAACAACTATGTGCCAAGGGACGCACCAGTGCACCATGGTCTCAAGAAAGTATTATGATTCATACTTAATATTTGAAGTACTTTATTATCAATGGA
>JAODKN010000079.1:15233906-15249001 GCA_026774425.1 Petrocephalus zakoni
CACACCACCCCCGATACCCAAGTGATGCCTGGTGGGGAGGAGGGGCGTGTAGTACTATGTGGAGGGAGCTCCTGTTGGTGTGTCAGGCCCCACACCACCCCTGATACCCAAGTGATGCCTGGTGGGGAGGAGGGGCGTTTAGTACTATGTGGAGGGAGCTCCTGTTGGTGTGTCAGGCCCCACACCACCCCCGATACCCAAGTGATGCCTGGTGGGGAGGAGGGGCGTGTAGTACTATGTGGAGGGAGCTCCTGTTGCTGTATCGGGCCCCACACCACCCCTGATACCTGAGTGATGCCTGGGTGTGGGAGGGAAGGAAGCACACACAAAGAAGCATCCTGAGTAACCGTGTCAGGACCTTGAGGAGGACAGCCTGCGGTGAATCTAGTTCCGCAGGAGAACCTGTCTGGCCCTTTGATGCAGCCCCCCCGCACTCCCCCATCCAGAAACCCCACATATCCCCAAGCCAGGGTGTCCCAGGGGAATCACACTCAGCTTTAAGTAAAAAGACACTCTGCCTCTTGAAGTCTCTGTGGACATCTTCCAGGCCCCCCACCCCTGCCCTGCCCCCCCAACTCTATTAAGACTAAATTCTTGACAGACTGATTTCTGACTCACGGTGGATGGATTATAACTGTATGGCTAACGACAACTGACCATTTCTGACAAAAAGGGTGGTGGATGATGGGCCGAGTCATGGCGTGAGGGGTGATTGCCTCCCTCTTTCCCTTGTGCTGACACCAGAACCTTCTTATTTTCATTCTTCACCACAGTTTCATTAAAGTTCTCCATTCCTGGCCAAAACTAAACTCCTTCCTCCCTTCACTGTGTGACAAACTCCTGTTCCCTGGCCTGACTGTATTACAACATGATTTGCTAAAACACAAGGATGGACCAGCTGGAGTCTTTAATATTTTGTGCCCATGGTAACGAGCCCTTTGCGAGACAACAATCCCACCTGACCAGTTTCTGCTGGCATTTAATGTCCCTGTAAAACCCAGCCTTCCATCAAACCCCGGAATACTCCCAGCTTCTAAAGAGGGGTGCCTCTGTCAAACCCAATAACCAGGAACCCAACTAAACCATTTTATAACCGAGCGGGGTTCAGGCGACGGGCGATAAGGGAGACTGTTGCTGACAGTGATGGCGCTGACATCAATCATTGTCAATGGCAACGGCGCCAACATCGAGGGCTGCAATTCTCTCCTGCGGGTGGTAGGCAAACAAAGCTTCTGCCTCACCTGAACTTTTCATTCAAGAAAGTCACAGCTTTAATCCAAGGTGCTCCGAGGCCTTTCTGATCCGGGCAGCTGAGTGTCCCAGGGATAAAAGCCCACATTGAACTGATGACTTTTGACAATGAGAGGCCAGGAATTAACAGGAACCAGGGATACATTCTCAAAAGGAAACCCCTGGAGTCACAGAGTGAATCCTTACTTACCAGCTGGCCTGGAGAAGCTCAGAGAGAGATAAAAATGAGCCTTTAGTGACAGGTTTATGGCACTGTCAATTACAGATACACAACACCAGGCCAAACCAAGCCGAAAAACAGATTATAAACTGATAGATGTGACTTGGTGCTATAAAGATCTCCAAACAGAAATCATGACAATGACATGCTTAGTTTTAAACAGATTGCTGCTGTTCTGTTTAAATGATCCTGCAGTTCCTGCCCATTAGGGGACACAATACTTGGGGGACAGATCAATGGACATAATATTACTACAACAACCATATAATAAATAAGGGATAATGCACAACATGCTGTGCATCATACAGATTTACCACATGGCTGCAATGGTGAATAACCACCCGATGCACATGACTGCATTACCCTGCTTACACCACGGCTACTCTGCACTTGCCTTACACGTTTATACCTAAAAGACAATATTTTCACATTTAAATGCAGAAAATGCATTTATTAGCAGAACTACTTTCTTCTGCCAATGATAAATCATTCTGTTTATTTTAAATTGTTTTCTAGATCTAGAATTGTAAGTGAGGTTGAAAATTAAAGATTAGAATCGGGTGTTGATTTGGCTGGCTGGCACTATGTGTGCAGTCATAGAACATTAATCAACACCCTTCTGACCAATCATATTTAAGAATTCTACAGTGCCGTGGCATAATTATATAGAAGATAAAATTTATGACAGCCTTCCCTATACCCTGCCCTTCCCCTCAGCACAGACAGCAGAGCCTGACAGACATAATTAAATGAAATCACGTGATCATGTGTTGTATGTGTGTGTGTGTGTGAGGGGGGCCCATGAGGAAGAATATTGCTCCGTCGAAGATAACAAGACAAGACTTTATAAGGCCATTTTGGACTCAATCCGCCCCAACTAGAGGACACAGAAGACTCAGTTCTTAGGGATGTGATGAAAACCCTGAACCCTCCTTGGGGCTGGACATCTCATTCTGCATCCCAATAAGGATGTTCCCATCATTTTTTGCTTCCCCTCTGTAAAGGACAACCTGTGAAGGCAGGAGCTGCTTCCATGTAATAGGGAGTAACACTGATAACACTGGTCAGGGACTAGCAGCTTCTGTAAAAATGATGTCACTGATGCTTTTGGCATTCCCCAAATGCTCTTAATTCATTGCAGCACATTGGAAGGACATTTCAAAGCCCATGATTGGCTGTGGCCAGCTGCCCATTCAACTTCCAACTAGTAACAACCCATTGATGATGTCAAGGTGGCCTGGCCAGAGCATACATAGCAATGCCGGTATTTAAATGATATTCCAAATACTGAACATGACCGCCTGAATGAAACAGACGACCATCTGCCAGCACCGGAAGCCAAAGCTATGCCAAACCAATTAGCACAATCTCATCAAGCGTGTTTGAAATTGCCTGCAAGGTCTGGGCTTACCCAGCGCCCTGAAAAAAACATAAAAAACAAACACTCCCAATAACACATGGCCTCTACGTACCCGAGGCTGTAATTGTCTGGACCTGGGTGTTAATTTGCTCCTAACTTGCTTTGCATCTCAAAATAGCTTTGGTAACCAGTACCAAACACATGACCTGCAATATCCGATCAGCCCCGGTCTAATAGCTCCCGAACTAGATTTTTTAAATAATCAGAGTTGCTCTTAAATTTGTTTAGTATCAGTTTCATTACCTTCTACATTAGTGCTTCTTATGCAAAGTGACAGGTCCTTTTACGAGCTGGGTAAGTGCTGACCTGATTCTGAGCTAATCGCAGAAGGATGCCATTAAGGCAACAGTTTTGGTGAAAGTGTTCGGGGCAAACCCTGGCTGTTAACAATAATAGAAAATACTGCTGGGATTCAAGATGGACAATATGGAACATGTATCTCAGTACTGGATCAAGGAGGGGAGTCCAGACATCCTGGTATCCTGGTCTTCACCACATCCTTGCCTGTGCTTAAGCTCCAGCTAGCATTAGAACAAGAGAGTTGGGCAGGGGGTGGGACCCTTCCACAACAAGAGGATTAGGGGAGCAGGCCCTGAAATATTTTTTGATGGTCTCCTTGGTGAATGAAGCGGAAACATACGAGAATCTTGTGACACAAAGATCACTATGAGATATCATCAGTACATACAGTAAGCACCTGTACACTATATGGACAAAATTATTGAGACACGTGACCTGGTGTTTGTTGGGGTTGAGGTGAGGACTCTCTGCGGGCTAGTCACGTTCTTCAACACAAAACTTACCTATCCATTTCCTTATGGACCCTGCTTTGTGCACTGGGGTACAGTCATACTGGAACAGAAAAGGGCCTTCCCCAAACTCAAATGCAGTCAGACAGGTAACGTTCTCCAGGTATCTGCCAATCCCAGACTACCAGACAGAGTAGCATGATCTGTCACACCACAGAACATGTTTCCACCGCTCCAGAGTATAGTGTTTTACACAACTCCATCTGACTCTTTGCATTGTGCTTGGAGATGTGAGGCTTGTATGCAGCTGTTAAGTCATGGAAGTCCATTCCATGAATTGGCTACTTTTATGCAATACGCGCCTCAGCACTTGCCGACCTCACTCCGTTGCTGTTCGTGGTGTTAATTTACAACTTTCTCATGTTTACACTTTGCAATAATTCCATGGTCAACTAAGTGGTATATCTAGCAGGGAAGATATTTCACAAACTGGCTTATTGCAAAGGTGGCATCCTATGAGAGTACCACACTTAAATTTACTGAGCTGTTCAGAATAACCCATTCTTTCACAAGTGTCCATATAGCATATATCCCTCTGAGAAATACTAATAATGTGTGGTCGGGTGTGGGTCTCTGAACCGGAGAAATTCATTATTTTATTAATTAATTCTGGATGATTTATGCATAGATGCGGCTTCAGATGGTATCAGAGCTGATCTGTGCATCAGTACTTCAGCCCCCCCAGGGCCGATTCTATGATTTTTTTTTTTAAGATGGGGCGCATAAAGGGTCATAATTCATACGGAGCGGCCAACCTTATCAGTAGCCAATAACATGGCTAATAAGTTTAATAAGTGAGTGACAGGGCAGGGGGTACACCAGGGGCCAATCAGCTTTCAGGGTGCCCCCCTGCCCCTGTTTATGGCCCTTCCTTTTCTGATCGTCGCAGATGTGACCCAGCTGAACATGTACAATAACTGCCCCTGATGTGCATTCAGCAGAGAAGGCACGGACGGGTCCAGAAGATTTAATAAACAACATGTGCCCCCCCCCAACCCTCGGGTCACATAGCCATGTGTTCATAACTGTGAGAGAGCAGCCCGCTTTGTTTGGCTAAGTGCAATGCCTTTCCTCTTTCGGAATGACAAAGCAGGGTGGTCTGGCACCCGTCCACATCGCTGAGCGAGATCAAAGCCACGCCGTCAGACAGCCCTGGGGTCTTCACAGCGACTTCATGGCGGGGGAGTGGGGAGGTGATGTTTTCAATAAAGAATGGCATGATTTAGGTGCCATCCCTTCCAGCTCCTCTCCAGAAATTATGACGTGGGAGAGAGAGGGAGGTTTGTTTCCCTTTGTAAACTGCTGCTCTGACCAGTGTGTCGTTCTCTGAACTATGAGTCTGGGGACAGGGGTCAGTGCTCAAATGGGGGGGGGGGTCAGAGAGGAAATCAGAGCGTCATCATGAGATATAGCATGCAAGAATGAAAGAGGGACAACATTAATATAGCCTCAACATCCCTGTCTGTATTCCTATATATGTCACCCTGTTACTGCACATGACACCTGCTGCCAGTGGCAGAGATCATTGCTACCATGCATTTACATGTGCCCCCTGAGGTTTGGGGGCCCCCTTTTGGCTACAAACAGTCACTGCACTGGAGGAGTCACTGAGTAGGCCCCCAGGAACAACAAACCCACAGCTGGCTACTGCATATCATTTAGGATTTAAATCTGTCTGTCGGTCAGTTTCCGTAATTGACAGCTTGTGTTAGAAACAAATCCCCTGATCGGATTTAGCATCAGGAGGCCACATCTGCTTCCTGTCGTCTACCTTCACAACATAGACAGAGCCAACCAATGAGAACAGCTTCACAGACCTCCACGTCGGATGAATCTCAGGGTGTACTCTAGCCAATCTGTACCGTGCCCAAGGATGTTTGACCCCCCAAAGTCCAGTTTGTTTGACTTGTGTGGTCACTCTGTAGCGTGCCCAAGCACAGTATGCTTGACCGTGTCCTGACCCGCTGGAAGAGGTGGGCCCAAGCACGGGTAGTCTCGGACTCGGGTACGCTCCACGTCTAGTATGATCGCTAATCGTGCCCAGGTATGGAACACAGACATGACTACAATGATGTGACTGACACACACATGTGCACTATACATGCACCGAATGGATTGTGTAGGCTGTTCACATAATATAAGCACTAATAAAGGTTACAGAAGCTCTCTTCTGCATTCTTCTACTCATTTGCACAATAAACAGAACAAATTCCAACAGCACATTTGCTTGGTTACCTAACTGCTTAAAACAGTGACGCATATTATCCTGTAGGAACAGACACAACAGTCTGATGATGTTAATGTAGCCTTTTTGCTATATTATAATGTCTGCCTATATTATAAGATCCCTTACATAAAACACCGATATGAAGTTAGGGAGATCATGTTTAACTGGCTGACATTTGGTTCAGGCTTGAGTCCATGATTCTGATGTGACAGTTAGCCTTAGCAATATACAGCATTAGAGATATCTGTAATCTTGTAATTAATACCTTAATTAATGAAATGTAATAACAAACAACTTTAAAAAATGTGGTACCAACATACATGGTACCTTTTCAATACCAGCATCCTGTGCAACACTAGTCGGCACAAACTGTAATATATTTTGTAATATGTGGGACTATATTCACAGCAAAGATAAATAAAAATCACTGCGCTGTAAACTTGATAAATCTATGTGTGTCATCACCTCCAAAAGGACTACAGCCACAAGATAAGCCACGAAATAAGGATATTAATCATTAATTCCATTCTGCTCTGCGGTACCGCTTCTACGTTTTCCTCAAAACAAGAAACGTTGCACGGTGATGACAAAAGTGTGCTCGGGCCAGGATTGTTACGGTGCAATGTGAGCAGAGACCAGCGGGCATTCTGCTCAGGTGTGGTACAAGGCAACCAGGCCACATGTGAGTATAGCCTAAGGCAGAGGGACGTGACGGGAAGGCGTCAAGATGAATGTTAATAAGATCTGACCATCACCTGCGCTGACAGGTCCACCTAAAAACCTCACCTGAAATTGGATTTAACCAGCAAGTGGGACTGGTCTGAAATCAAGCAAGACACTGCTTGATTGGGCAAGACATTGTTCGATTCATGAGCCATCTTGATTGGGCGATATGAAAATTACTTTAGGCTCCCTAAATGATGCACCGATTGCATAGTTTGATTTCTTATCATGCCAAGAAGAGCACTAACATATGACTGCAATGCCTATCAGGATGCATCATTCCACTGTTCAGCTTGAAAGAGAGACTTGAGTCCCACTGCGAAATTTGTCCTCCCAAATTGGCGTTAAATCATTTCCATGTTCTTACCCACCACGCTCCATCAAACATCTAAGCAGTCACTAGACCGGCAAGACTAAACTTATCCTTGTGATATAAACACAGGTGCTGGCCGACTAACGCGACAGAAGCTGAAATATCCCACCCAGAAGTGAGGTGTAAAAAATTTAACTGTGCCATTGACAGGCACTTCTAATGGATTTTGGTGTCCAGGAAAGGACAGCCAGAATAACACTCTTAAAAACAACGTCTAAAGAGGGGTTTGGGCAGAGCAGGCTGCAGGGTGACGTAGAGGCAGGTGGAATTACCAGGAGGAATATCCCCCAGGTTCTGATGGCTCCTTCAAAGCCTGACCTCAAGCATCCTTTGGTCCTCCAGGGATTTATCCTTGTAAGTGATCCATCTAGGCAGATGACCTGGAAAACAGTGGAGCAACCGCTGGCATTCGCCATGCTCAGTTTCTTTTCTGTGGTGCCCCCTCGAGGTGACATGGCACTTTTCAATGATATGACTGCGCCTTTCATATGAAAGTGCAGGAAAGGCCTTAAATGAAAGTAGTTGGTCATAAACAAGAGTTTTATAACGGGAGGGGGGGCATAACTTAATAAGGGCAAAAGCTCCCTCCAGTACCTACGGCCCTGGTCGTTTGGATTGGGGATGACATTTGTCACATCACCAAAACCATGCTCCAGGTTTCTGGTGTATCTTGCAGGCACTTAACCCCTTAGGCTGCTTACCCTGCTGGAAAGCTGTCAAAGTCAGGGAGCATGGAAAAAGAAAAAAAACTCAGCTACTCCGAGCTGAAAATGTGAAAAATTAGCATTTAGCTCAAAAAATGTGTCATCCGGTGTTCCGAAAGCTCACAGCTGGAGAAGTCCTTGAAAGTGCTGAAAAATGAGGGCAGAGAAGGTGGCAGCGCAGTAAGTGCGGCTGACTGTGACGGCAGCGCATGCTCACTTCTGCATTTCACCGGGGCCCGTTTCCTTGGCCACCGCCAGGCTTAGCGGCTGATGATGCTCTCGTTGTGTTGCTCATCTGGCCTATTTTGACCACCTTGTACATTTCCTCTGTCACTGGAAAAACCCAGCTGCTTGTTTCCACAGACTAATTATAACTCAATTAAAATTCTGCTCCAGCAAACCTTGAGTAAATTTTGTACTCAAAAGAGACACTTATCGAGGCGTTGACGGCGCAACTGCATGACCAAACTCTTAAACAATGAGTGGCCTTGTTTCAGCCTTACATTCTGTGATCAGATTTTACATATTTTAGAGTCAGTAAGGGTTTATGTCCATGTCCGTGTGGGCCCTCGAGTCTATCAGGGCCCAGAGGTTAGCTCCTCATTCCAAGGCCCTCTTGCTCTCGGGATGATCCATACTGACCCACATCACATTCTTATGGACAAATAAACTCAGATAACACTACAACCAAATGCTACACATCCTTACAGTATAAATAAGGACAGATTACCTTGCCCGAGGTACTGGACTATAAGATAAATACCAGTTATTGTCAAGCTCCTTAAATGATGAATACGATATTAGTAATTAAAACAGATATATTGAAGCGTGTGGCACAGTTATGCAACGTAAAGTAAATGTTTACACTAAAGAACTGGGATTAATATCCATATTTACAATGCCTCAAAAAAAGAGATTTTTACATGTATATGTTGAACAAATTAGCTAGTTTATTGAAATCATTACTCCAGAGGGCAATCGCGGGCAGGATTCCTCATCAGACACCTGAGATGCTTTTATTAAGACATGCCGATTGTTCATTCATTCATTCATTCATTCATGGATGGGATGCCAGGACTATGTGACCTCAAGTGGACTAATGTCGAGATACCAATCCACATCAAACGCATCTTAGGACAGTGGCTGCAGCATATGCAGGAAAACTCATCCGAACTCCAGACGCAGCTCTAAAGCACATTAAAACTAGAAGGACTATGCAGAACATTCTGGCATGTTCTAGCTGGCATCGCCTTGTGTGGTGTTGCATAACACTCGCATCACCTACAGCCTCATAGCGCTGTGCACTGAACTCCAGGGGGCATGTTCGGAAAAAAAGAACAATTGATTCAGTCTGTTCTCTGCTTAAATCAAAATTGTGCCAGAAAACTTTGCTGAGTACGACTACCATAATGTACCTTTTGCAACTTATGTTACATGCGCACCTCTCCTCTGGCAGGGTGTTTGCAATGCTACCTTACAACAATAGACGAGCCTCGCATCTCCTCCGGTAATCCAGCCAGTACTGACTAATATCCTTAGTGTCACCAAGTGATGCTGATGCGGTCACTACGGAAATTGACGGAACACAAACCGGGCTTTAATTGGACCTCATATGACCACACGGAAGGCGATTTGTGGAAAAGCACAGTTTAAAAAAAAAAAAAGTGAATGTTAATAGGGCAGTATGGTAAGTTGTCTATGCTGTTGGAAATCTCTAGGTAGCCATTTTTGGATTTTGAGATGAGAAACCCTTTATTGCTATTGCAATACACCATGCCACTGGTCACAAGTACCAGCGAAAGAATTGGCCATCAACCCGACCATACATATACACAAACATCACATTACAGGGGGGTGGACAGGTCGAGAAGACAGGGGATGTATGAAGAACAGAGAAAACAGAATTACATGGGGAAAGAGGAGGAGAATAAAAAAACAGCCCCCAGACTGTACCCAGTAGGAAGTACAATGTAGGAACAGAAAAAAGCACCTCAGCAACATAAGCACATAGTCACTACACATTACAACATAAAAAAAACGTGACTTGCAACAGGGGAGGGAAATGGGGAAGTGAGTCATCTCATAATTTTTTTATCCTGTGTCCTAATGCCAGCAGTGTGTTAGATCGGTAGATAGCAAAACTTGAACCCAAACCATTTCTAGAAGTTCATGGAAGGACAGGCTGTTGTACCCTTGAAGATGTCCCAGAGGAACAAAATGGGAAAGCGACTGGTGGTGGATACGTACGATTCAGCAGTGAAATATTTAATTGATCATAGCCACTGGAAACTAAAACAAACAAGACAAGTGGAACCAACGTGACTTTCCACTTTTTCATTTTAGCCATGATAAAAGGCAGGCAGAGGACAGCAAAGCGTTTTCAGAACGTGGACGTGCACTGGGTCTCTGCGTGCCATCAAGCTATGGGTTGGCTGTTTAATTAACACTAGGCGAAAGCTTCTGCCATTAAGAAAGCTGCGGAAATGCCTTGTTCTCCACTTGGGGTGCCCTTTCAGGGGATCGGTCGGCTCCGTGGGGGACGCGAGTTTTCATTCACCAGCCCCCTCGCACAGCTCTTAATCGAAGAGGCGCCCATGTCTCTAACGCTCTTTAGAAAACAAACCCCGGAGTTGTCAGGCAATTTCCATGTGCCTGACACAGAACAAAACAAACTAAAAGCATGTATCTTCCTTTTACTTTAGACATTCTGAATGCCCGATAAGGTCTGATTAGTGGGAAAGTAAGCGACTGTTAGTGGGTTTTAGAGTTACCTCCTTTCACGGCGACATCTGGCCGAAAACGCCCACGTTATTTTGCGGGTAGGATAATGCGAGCTTTTTCCCTGTCCATTTGACGTTCATGTTAATTTAAGGGTAATTGAAACGGTTCCAATTTGTGAGCTTCTGGTAAACAAAGCGTTATCGCATCTGCTTTTAGCATTTTTATTAGCAAAGCGGGGAAAAACCCCTACGCAGTGATCGCGGATTGTCGAGATGTGTCGGGAGAATGTTAATAGGAAACTGCGTCTGGCATACTGAAAATAGCTTCATTAAACAGCTCATCGTCCCACTTCCAGGGGGGGTGGGGGTGAGGGGGGGGGGTTATGGGGTACAGGGTACAAGGCAGGAGGACACCCCGGATGGGATGCCAGTCCATCACAGGGCACATACAACAGCACACACACGCGCACATGTTTGTAATTCATTGATTTCTCTGGGCAAAACTCTAATCCCAACATGACACCCTTAACCCCTACCCAGCCCTAACCTTAACCATAAGTAACCAAACAAAATATGAGACTTTTGGAATTTCTAATCTTTTGGTTGCATCCACATATCTTTGTGGGGATCCGAAAAAATTGTCACCACAATGTCAAATCTGAAATCTAAATCTAAAAATGAAGGTGATTAATTGTCATTGTTGACACACCACAGCACACAGCACGCAACAACGAAATGCATCCTCTGCATTTAAAACATGTGGCATTGTGACACAGCAGGGGCAGCTACTTGAGCGCCCAGGGAGCAGTGCTTTGGGCCGGTACCTTGCTTAGGGTACCTCAGCAGTACTTGTGGGTTGGAGACTCGAACCGGCGATCTTTCAATTACACTGTTGCCTCCCTAGCCACTACGCTGGTTATCATTTGGACTGTGGGAGAAATCCAGAAGACCTGAAGGAAACCTGCACAAACAGGGAGAACCTGCAAACCCCACACACCCGCAACAATGGTATGATTTGAACCCAGGAGGCTTGAGGCAAAAGTGCAACCCCCCCCCAAGTTTAATTAACAATTTGTCAAAATCCGATTTCCCCTCCTGTCTCACGCTTGGCCAGCCCGGAAGACAGCGAGAGAATTGAAATATCACCAGATAATTTGAGGGTTTAACTAAATTGAAATTAATTGCCTTTAGGAGCTGGGCAGGGTAGGGGGGGGCTGGCAGACCGTAGATAATCACAACGTATCTCAGCCGCACAAGGCCATTTCCAATTATCACACAGCGATAACCAGGAAGATCTGCATTATCGCAGAGTTTCCAATCGGACCGGACATGACAGGACGGGCTTCAAGAGCCAGTCAGGGCAAGGCTGGCAGCGGCATTTCGGGGTCTGATCCAAGAGAAGGGCATAAGGTGGTCTTCACCCGAGAAATCTGAAGCAGGTTGTCAAAGCTAAGGATTAGGTTCCATCCATACTTAAACAATGGCAATCCATCCATCTTTCAACTGCTTATCCTGAACAGGGTCTTGGGGGGGGGTACATTTCTTATTGTTTTATTATTTATGATTGAACCCTAAATAATAAGTATTTTTGTTGCTCTGCTCCCCGTCTTTGGAATTCTCTTCCACCAGGTATCAGAAATATCGATTCTCTTCACTTGTTTAGGTCAAACCTCAAAACTCATCTGTTTAAGTTGGCTTATTCGCTTTAGACCTATTGTTGTCTGATTATGTAAATAACTTTTTAATCATTTGTTTTTTATTTGTTTTTATTGTTTGTCTTTTATGGACTATGTAAGGTGACCTTGAGTTTTAGAAAGGCGCCCACAAATAAAATGCATTATTATTATTATTATTATTCCTCATTACCTTGTGTTTTGCAGAATGACAATAAATCTTACTTACCTATCCCAGGCAGGGGGATAGGAATGGGATGGGAATTCAACATAGGAGATAGACACTGACTCTGCGCACTTAGAAGCCTAAAGACTTACACTATGTCTTAGGACTGGAGGAGAAAACCAGAGGTGGGATTTGAACTGTTAGCTTTGAGGATATAATGTAACAGTGCTACTTACTGAGCTACTGTGCCGTCAAAGAGACACCACAAGAAACACAGAATCCAGTAGCAAGAGACCACAGACCTGGGTCTTTTAGGAAGGGCAGGGCAGCAGGTGGCCAGGGACAGGGCAGCTGGAGGCAGGGGACAGGGCAGGAGAAGGCAGGGGACAGGGCGGCAGATGGTGGGGGACAGGGCAGCTGTTGGCAGGGGACAGGGCAGGAGGAGGGACGGGACAGGGCAGCTGGTGGCAGGGAACAGGGCAGGAGGAGGGGCGGGACAGGGCTGCTGGAGGCAGGAGACAGTGCAGCCGATGTCAGGGGACAGGGCAGCTGGTGGCAGGGGACAGGGCAGCTGGTGGCAGGGGACAGGGCAGGAGGAGGGACGGGACAGGGCAGCTGGTGGCAGGGGACAGGGCAGGAGGAGGGACGGCACAGGGCAGCTGGAGGCAGGGGACAGAGCAGCAGATGTCAGGGGACAGGGCAGCTGGTGGCAGCGGACAGGGCAGCTGGAGGCAGGGGACAGGGATCAGGGCAGCTGGAGGCATGGGACAGGGAACAGGGCAGCTGGAGGCATGGGACAGGGCAGCTGGTGGCAGGGGACAGGGCAGCAGGTGGCAGGGGACAGGATAGCTGGAAGCAGGGGACAGGGCAGCATGTGGCAGGGGACAGCGCAGCAGGTGGCAAGGGATAGGGCAGCTGGAGGCAGGGGACAGGGCAGCGAGTGGTAGGGGACAGGAGGAGGCAGGGGTCCCGGGGGAGGTACTCTGAAACTCACACAAATCATAGCCAAATTCAGGAAACCAACACCCCTGACTGCACAGTTTAGAGCTGCGAGAGGAACCTGGAGATCCCAGAGGAACCACGGTGAGAACATGCCAGAAATGGAACTGAAACCCACAGCCCTTAAGGGGTGAGGCTCCCTACACCCCCTCACTCCACCCTTGAAATGACCAGCTTCGTATAAAAACCAACTCCCCGTTCCACCGCAGCTCGGCACTCCTCGTCACGTAGAACCTTACGGCCGAGATCGAAGATTAAGATTAAGCCACTAAATCACCATTAATGTTTGCCTAGACTAATAGTAAATACATTATTTAGCGAGACTCCTGTTATGAATATTTTCATGTTAAATATTAAAAGCTCAGCCATTTCAAATGGCATTTAATCAAACAACCCCCAGCATCCTGTAGGAAGGTCTTTACTGGACTTTAGGGTGGGGGTGGGGATAGGGGGGTGTTATAGGTGCTCGGGAAGGAGCTGATCACTAACACCTCTATGAAGTGGATGGATGGATGGATGGATGGATGTCTATATATATGCAGACCTATTTTCAAGAATATAAACTAGGCAGATTCCTTTAAAAGGATCAGGCATCAACGCACCCAGTGTGCCTTCAGCAATAAATTATATGTGCTCTTTAATGTTGACTGACGAGATAGTAATTCTCAGTAATAGATATCGATTAAACGTCCCTGTAAAATTATCATCCCTCCGTAAATTCTAACCGGTGAGGGAAAGCGATAATTCTTATGCAAAAAGAAAAAAAACGAAGAAATCACGTTTCACTGCACCCTTCGTTAGGATCCAAGGGGAGCGATCAAGCCATCGGCAAAGAACCAGGACTTTCTCCTAAAGTTATCTATGCAATGTTCTCAACTGTCCAAAGACTAAAATATATCCATCCATCCTCATCCAGGACATGTATTTATTTAGAAGACAATTTGATCGAAAGAAGCACACATTTTGACAAAGCAGGGTCAGAATGATCATGGGGCAATTGGGGGTTAAGGGTCTTGCTCCAGGACCAGACGGTAACTTCACTCTGCTTATTCCAACTAGCAACCTTCTAATCATAAGCACAGAATCCTAACACACTGTGGTAACCACCTGCCCCAACATAGAGTATTAGTGAGCCATGAGCCTATCCCAAAAAACCACAGGGCACAAGGCAGAGATCCCCTACACACTGTAAGATGCTGGAATGATGGCCCAACTCAGTGACTGCCTGCTAGCTCAATATAGTGTAGACCAGCATTTCAACTTGTCTGATCAGAAGCCTCATGTTTCTGTAATAGCAGAGGAACTCAAGGAATAACTGTGGACAACACCAACCCTGTGAGTCACATGACCACTGACTGACCTGTGCCCTCAACCAGCTAAAGCAACCACTAATTTTCCTGCAGCTACAATCAATCCACACAATCACTGAGCTGCCCGGAACCACAACCAGTGAACAGAATCACTGGCCTACCTGTGGCCAAACGTCAAGCACCTGATCTGTCCAAAAGCTGATCCTTCACACTCCTCAGAATCAAAAGTCCCACCCGCATTCCTCTAGCCGTCTAATATGTTTTTCGTTTTGAACACTTGACGGGGGAGAGTTTGCCCGAACCTGGCGGACGCAGAGACGCCAGACCTTCACCAGTGGAGCGAGGTGGGAAAAGTTCGAGGGGTTCAGGTTCATCAGTCACACGGAGACGGTTCTCAGTGAGATTTATTACCCCAGAAGTCAAAGCCCTTTCTCCCGGCCCGTCGTGCTACAACAGGAGCAATGGCTAAACCATGAGCATCATCAGGCTAAGGTCAAAGG
>JAODKN010000079.1:15274229-15285137 GCA_026774425.1 Petrocephalus zakoni
GCTAGGTTTTGCCGCTGGTTGATTGGATGGGGCTAGGTTTTGCTGCAGGTTTGGATGAGGTAGGACTGTGAGGACCAGTGCTTAAAACTGAAATCTGATTGGCTGACCAGAGCAAGGCCTTATGGGAAACATAGCTCAGCATCCATTGGCAGAACACATTAGCGTAAAAAGTTTGAATTTTTGAATTTGAATTTTTCTACAAGAAAAAGAGCAGAAGTGTCAACACGTACCTCACAAAGTGAAAATTACAGAAATTACTGCAGATCACATCTGTTAACCACTAAAATATCCAATTACATTGCAAGCAGAAGCTGACATTTGGTGAATCCAACACAGTGTGTTTTTTTAATTAGGAAGAGTCACATCTTTATTCCCTAAAAAGCAGATAATTAAGTGAGATTCACTCGTACCTTGTGGTCAGAAAGGTCACCGGTCATCTTCTCTACAAGCCTGCTTTGCATTTCGCTCGGTCCACTACCCCTGCACCCCCCAGGAAAAGGAACAACCAGTGAACGTCAAGATTCTGACCAAATGTTTAATATTATAATAATAAACCTATTATGGCACCATCCTTGACTCACATGTAGTTCTGGAACTTTATCTGCAGGAGGATCAAGATGATGGCAGTGACTCCACCCACCAGGAGGACTAAGCCTGCTCCCAGGACTGCACGCATGGCATCTATGCCGGATTAATATAGTAATACAGGCTAGTATAGTTTTAATGCGGTGTGTAAAGATGATTAACATCAAATGAAATAAGTAATAAAACAGCACCAGGAGACAGATATGGCATCCCTGATTGGTTCTCTGAGCCATCTATCAGCCAGGAAATCATTCCAATTCATTCCTGCTATCCCTGTCCATGAGATTTGTTTTCGGGATGTGGACATAGTCATCATAAGAGCTCTGCAGGTCAATAATTGCCCCCCATCACATGCCTTACCTGGCCCATTAGCCACAGGAACTGAGGATGAGGTCGGTGGGGGGTGTTTCTCCCTTAAGTGACACCGCCTGCCCGTCCATTCGGGGGAGCACCTGGCAGGGGAAGCAGCAGAAGGTCAGCGGACATCACTTTTGAAGGTCCCTGATCATCAAACTCACATGAGCTTGCCAAGATATTGACCTTTGTTATGACTTTAAACACAGAAAGCATCTCTAAAGCAGTGTATCACAATCCGGGCCTCCCGGTAGAGAGTTGGGAGGGAGCAAAAATGTGGACTGCTGGAAGCAAAAATGTGGACTGTCTGTTGGTCCCCAAGGACCAGCTTGGAAAACACTGCTCTAAAGGAACGGCCTCCCGCATCCAGACGCATAACACAAGAAAAATCTCTGCTAATAATTGAAAACTGCAAATGAGTATGACAGTTGTACACAATGGTGTTTATGTGCAAATACGACCTCAGATGTATGAATTAATAAATCTTGAGGGCTCCAGAAATCCATCCACCCATCTCCTAAATGCTGATCCAGTACAGGTTTGCAGGAATTTGAAAATTGGTCAGGAAAGGACCAAAGTAATTGTGAGCGTAAGGTGATGTCAGGTGACATGCTGACAGCAGGTCCCACCCCCTTGTGAAGGCCCCCCCCATCCCCAAGCCATCTCGAAGCAGCCGGATCGGTAGGGCTGGCTTTCTGGCGATCCGCAGCATCCCCGTGGTTTGCTATTCTTCAGTGTCAGCCCTGACAGTAATGGATAGGCTAGCAGCAGGATGATCCCAAGCTGCACTATGCCTGCATTATACACTCGACAGATTAATACATCACTTTAATTATGTGCCGGAGAGAGCCGACAATTACAACGCGTCTGTGTACATTTATAATTTACAAAACAAGCAGGCCTGGCATGCTGGCTCAGTGGGTCGCACTGTCACCGTGCACCACCAGGATTGTGGGTTGAATCCTCTGTATGTGCGGATTCTGCGTGCTCTCCCTGGGTGGTTCGTGATTACTGTAGGTTCTCCTGCGATTGAGAAAACATGCCATTCGGTGATTAATTGTCGCCACAGTGCACAACAAAAAAATGTGTCCTCTGCATTTAACCCGTGTGACACAGCAGGGGGCAGTTATGTGAGTCCCCGGGGAGCAGTGCTTGGGGACGGTACCTTGCTCAGGGTACCCCAGCGGTACAGAGAGCTGAAGTGGCAATCTTACATGATCGCATCCCTAACCACTACACCACCTGCCTGCCCCAGAAAATTATAATTGATACTTTATTGATCCACGTGGGGAAATTCTCTTCTCACCCCCCCCAACCTTGCGCTCTATGACAGCAAGCTTGGTCACCTCATGCGGTGCCTAGGGAGCTGGGGGTTAAGGGCCTTGCTCAAGGGCCCACAGATGTGCCAAGACTAGGCCTGAACCGGCAACATTCCAATCAAAGAGGATTAACCTGTTGAACCACACTCTGCCCCCAAGACAAATTAGATGAATACACAGGACACAGACGACCACTAGGCCAGTGGCAGGGTGACCCCAGCTCTGCACATGGGCATTTATCAAGACACTGCAGTGAAATCAACCATAAATGTCAATGCAGTGATTCTCAATCCAGTCCTTAGGGATCCCCAGCTGGGAGTGAGCAAAAATGTGGACTGCTGGGGTGAGACACACTGAGTTATGACATTTATAGGGCACAGAACGTGAAAACTCAAGCATTAGAGTGGATTTAAATCATGTTTAAAATGTCCGTCTCTTTTAAAGTTTGAGGACTAAGCGCTGATCCTGGATTCTCCGGGAACAGTAAATCCAGGGGTATGATACGGAAAACAAGTCCAGGCGAAAACCGGGTCGTCCCTGGGGCAGAAGCACGTGAGGCTGGGAAGGCAGATCCTTTTCGCTGGAGGAAGGTAGGATGGGAGCTTATGACGAAAACCCTGGGGGGAGGCGGGGGTCACTCTTATGTATATTATATGACATATATGGTGAGGAAAGGGGAGGGGCCTAATATGATAATCACATAATTATGGGAAAGTACGCCTTAGGCTGAACACCCCGCCCCCCAGTCCCTGACTACAAAACGCTTAAGTCCTGCTTTACATGACTAGGCTAATTGCCTCTGAATCACTATCCAGCTGCCCCAGATACCCCACGCTTCTTGTCATTAGCGCATGCGTGTACTTAGGCAGGGGAGACTGAGGTCAGACAGTAGCCCCCGAAATCCAAGGCGTCCCAAAAGGAGTGCCATGGCTCTGGTTGAGAGGTTGTTGGAGGTAGCCTGAGGCGGAGAGGTCCCTACCGAAGCAGACTAGTAAATACTGACCAGGTGCTGCAGGTTCTCAGAGGCTCTAGTCAGGTTTGGTTACTTCACAACAAAAACTCCTGATGACAGTTACCTGCTTAGTTTATAAACAGTATTTTAAGCTGTTACCTGTGATGATCATAGGCCACAAGGGGGCTATTTAATGCAGGTAGTATAAGCATAAAATGAGCTGCACACAATTAGTTCCATTTGGATCTATTTCTGCCCCAGCAGAGACAACTCCCACTCTCTACATTAGCCCCCTACTGGTACCAGCTATGTGGTTCATTGATTTCTAGATCAGTTCAGACCTAACTGACAGGGATAATTAGCTTAAATATGTCCTGTTTCCTGTATGCATTGGACAGTCCATAGCGGAGTGGGAAAACTGCATTAAAATAAATGGGGTAAGCTTGGAAGAATTCTTTTATTGATGAGTAAGACAGATCCTGTCCCAATGAAAGAGAGGGATCCTGTTATAATGATGTAGAGAGAGATCCTGTCCCAATGAAAGAGAGGGATCCTGTTATAATGATGTAGAGAGAGATCCTGTCCCAATGAAAGAGAGAGAGATCCTGTTATGAGATAGAGATCCTGTTCCAATGAGACAGAGGGGGATCTCACATTAAGAAACAGAGATCATCCCATGATGATATAGAGAGCTACTCTCCTACAGAAAGAAAGAACAGGCCATAATGAAGGAGAGAGCAATGCTGTCCTAATGAAAGAGTGAGAGAGAGAGAGAGGAATTTGGCCTTATTCTCTGCTCATTCAGGTCTGGAACTCATTCCGTTCGGCAGGAATCCAGCGATTCCAATTCAGGATTTCCGCCGGAACCTTCTGCTACACACAAATGTGTTTGGGCTCAGCATCCCTGACAAACCTCTAACATGGCTTGCCCTGTGGGACACGAACCTGCAACCCCCAGCACAGTTCCAGAGTACCCCACCTGCCAGGTCTCACCTGCATGCTGGCCCGGTGCGCTGCAGATGGCAGGTGCCCCCATTCATGCAGTATCCCAGGGGGCAGGCTGGCAGGAGGAGAAAGGCATGTGAGATGGGGCACAGGAACCAAACCCACAGCCTTTAAGGGACCTAGGGTTAGTGGGTTAGGGGGGATTTGGTTAGGGAAAGGCTTCCTCTCTCACACCCTCCCTCCGTATACAAAAGGTTTGGAGTTCCTCAGTGGAAGAGAGCACAGGCCATCGTACTCTTTTTGTGGTCCCTCCAGCAAAGCAAGCCCACTCACAGGAAACAGCCAGTGTAGGGTGGAGGTGGCAGGCTGCGAAACGCCCTGGGCTGCTTTGCATTCTGGGTAGGGGAGGAGTACACTTCCCCCACCACATACACACACACACACACACACACACACACACAGCTGATAGTTTAAGCTGAGGACAGAGGCGGCTCACTGTGACAGCTGGACTCGTCGGGCTGGAAAGTTGGGCAGTCAGGGGTGCCGTCACAGAGCCGCCAGGCGGGGAGGCAGTCTTCTGTGTCGTCACAGACCAGGCTGCTGGCAGGGCACCTGCGGAGGGCTGGCGGGGGGGCACAGCACACACCAGGGGCTCATCAGGAACACAGCAAGGAGTGCTGGCCAAAGCCAGCTAAAGACAGGCACTGACCCTAAGCCCGGAATGTTGCTAGTGACGGGAACACTGGTGCTTTGAAAGGAGCTGTGTGTTATGCCTCATCGTTCTTTTTCTTTATTAAGTAGAAGGCAGGGGTTACTAGGTTCATCTGTCATATAATTACTACGATAATGTTTGTATCAGGTTCAGAATTAGGCCCAGGACACACTGCCTGCATTGCTGCTGTCACTCTGGTACCTCGAACCCTGACTCTCTACATTGAGTTTACCTTTGGGAATGGCCATCAGTAATCAAATGCTGGATTTAAATTAGTTAGAAATTTCATTTATATTTAGTTTAGACAAAGGTTAATAGGCGTGAGCTCAAATGCAATGATAATAAAATAAGATTAAATAAATAACATACAGCTACCCCTGTATGTTTGTGATTTTTGTTTCTGTCATTCAGAGCGAGAGATAACGAACCTGAATACTCCTGTGCTTCACCTCCTGTGCTTCACCTCCTGTGCTTATCGACATACTATCCCTATAGTCTACACTGGGGTTTCTGCTCTGACTATATAGTACACATGCAGCCCCCACTTTCTCCTTTAATAACATGGTATTGGAGACATTTTCCAAATAATTCAGATTTGTATTTTCTTTCCATGTCTATGCCCAGACATCGAAACTATAGCAAAAAGCGTCAGTTGTGTAATATTGCTTTATGTCAGTATGAATATCTATTGATGTTTTAACAGTCTGTTTTTACTGAGAAATGCTGACCGCATATGTGAAAAACAGGCGCTAAGATGCTTGCTGCTGCGAGGCGTGAGCCGCGCCTGAGGCCCACGTCTCATGCAAGCAGTGCAGCTGCTCTAATCCATTAAAATGGACGTCAAAATGAAAATCGACACACTCTGCACCCGTGACGCACATGCCACGCAGCCGGTGGGTCCCAGCATTATAATTTCATTTTGCATGTGTAGACTAGGTTTAGTGGCACTAAATTACTCCAATTGCCAGACCTAATGTCCATGATCAGCACTGTTAGCATTATCCAAGGTGACGCACTACAAAAAACAGGCATAATGACCTTTAGTGCAAATCAGATTTTAGTGCAAATCGGATAGATTAAAAAATGTCCTGAAAACTCCAAACAGCGTGCTTACAAACAGTAACTGACAAACTCTGCTCATTCTGCCTTTAATCAAACTAATGCAATAACATCTACCTCTTGTGACTGGCTGATTCGTACTGTTCACATAAAGGGGAGTGGACTGAATTTAGGGCAGGCAGTGAAATTTGGGCACAACGATAAAAAGAATGATTCTCATGATTTGGTTCCCTAGTTCATAGCAAAGAGCCTTTCAAAAGCATCGGATCGTTCGCAAACTTCAAATCACTACAAACCACACATTTGCTTGGGTCCCCCCAGGGTTTGGAGGCCCCCTGGTGGCCAGCAACAGTTACTACACTAGCTCAGGTTCTAGATAAGGAATGGAACTTTATTAATCCTCAGGTTGGGAAATTTCTGTCCAGTAGCAGAGAAATATTACAACACAGCATAATGTAAGTAGAAATACGGTAATTATAAATAAGGATAAAATAAGTAAAAAGGCATCAATACACACAATAAAATCTATAAAAAACATAAAAGGAATGCATTAAAGAATAAATAAGAAATACGTATGGCTAGACTGGGATTAAAATACCCGGTACACCAGATGGCCAAGCCTGGCACCATGGTAAAAAGAATGCAAAATGGCAGCGGGCAAATGGATTACATGCATTCCAAGTCTGCATGTAAGCCTCCCCCCTACACTCGTATGGCAGTGGGTATGACAGAGCATCTGCAGAGCTCGGTATTGCCTTTGGGGGATATGGCTGAGTCTGACCAATGTGCTCCTGAGGAGTAATGAGAACGGGAGCGGTTCAAAGCCGTCGCCCTGTCCATGGGCTCCCAGCCCATCCATACAGGCCCCGCCCCCACGAGGGCAGCCTGCCAGGGCTGAGATCCAGCCCCTCGTGTGGGGGGATTTAAGCGTGATCACCGGGGTTTGTCGAAATTAGCAGCCCGGAGCCAGGTAACGAGGCAGCTTTCTGAAGAGATGCCGGCGAGCTGCGATCAGGGCTGAAGGCCTGAAGCCGGGCTTATTACCGCTGCAGTAACCCCCCACGGCCCGCTCCAACGGTACCACCGCAGGCTTGATTAGGAAGGGAGCATTCCAAGCCCGGAAATAAGAAATACTTTTACAGCATTCACGGAAAAATCTCCAGCAGAGCCGAAAATAATGTAACTTATGTTTTACAGCATTTTATCATTTATGACGGTGACTCGAGGGAAGGGTAAGGGGAGGGAGGAACAGCGGAAGCTTCTGGAACAAGCTGGGGGGGGGGGGATAGGCAGGAAGCAAGTGGATGGCAGATTGAGACTCATGAGGCAGCACTGGTTTGAGTCAGAGTTATAGTGCCCCCTGCAGGAGAGAACATGCCCTGCACACACAGAGAGACCCTCCCTTGGGACTTACAGCAGCTGAACTCGTCCTCCCCGTAGGGGCAGTCTGGGACCCTGTCGCAGCGCAGCAGGCTGGGGATACACCACCCGTTGGCACACTGGAACTGCCCTAGGCCACACAGCTCCTGAGGGGGCACAGTGCCGGGCACGCGTGGGGGGCAGCCCTCCTCATCGGAGCGGTCGGCGCAGTCCTCCTCGCCGTCACATCGCCAGCTCCGCGGAACGCACTGAAAGACGCGCTGGCACTGGAAGCGGTGTGAACCGCACGCGCTGGGCTCAGCTGTCACAGGGGCTGGATCATTGGGGGCGACAAGGGGAGATATGAAGGTGCGACACAAGGGGAGATATGATGGGGCGACACACGGGGAGACATGATGGGGCGACACACGGGGAGACATGATGGGGCGACACACGGGGAGACATGAAGGGGCGACACACGGGGAGACATGAAGGGGTGACATACGGGGAGATATGAAGGGGTGACACACGGGGAGATATGAGGGGGTGACACAGAGAGATATGAAGGGGCGACACACGGAAGATATAAAGGGAGTGAGATGCAGAGAGATTTGATACACACACAGGAAAACACGAAGTTATATACAGAAACAGACAGACACACACATATACATACATACAGGTGATAACTTTGCACTCATATCTCTGAAATTAAAATTGTTTATTTAAATGCACATTCTGCTCATCCAGTTCCATGCCACATTTGCACAATCTTTCTCAATATTATATGCTTGTCTTAACACTCAATTATTATTATTTTTATTTTTGACCAACAAAAATGTTTACCTCGGTGTGTAACCGGATCATGTATCTGAAGTTGACTTAAAACATTACTCTGACTTTGTTACTACCTACTACTACTACCTTGTTACCAAATAAAGCCCATACACAGATATACACTCACGCATATGGTACGCGGGGGGCATGGCGATGTGGCATGTGTCTCAGTGCCGGTGATGACGTAATACTGAGTTCTGTTACCCTCCAGACCTCAACGCCCAGATTCCATCGTACACCCCACTATCTGCTCCAGCTTCCCAAAAACCAGCTACTCCCCCCATCCCTGTATCATGTCACTGCATAATGTGGGTGATTGTGGAATTTTTTTAAGGTGGGGGCTTAAGGGGAATTAATTGAAAGGAGGGGGCAACCTTATCATTCACCAATGACATGTTTTGAATTTTTGAGTGACAGGGGAGCAGGCCAATCAGCTTTCATTTGGGGCCAGTGCCCCTGTTGCTCTGGATACTCTACCCCGCTGGGAATGAGTCCTATGTGCACACATGCAGGCACAGTTTTATTCAAATCAGCCTGGGGTTTAATCCTCACCTCACCACACACTGCTGGAAGTGTGGACAGGCCTGGGATGAAATCTCTGCCTGATCTTCCCGCTCTCTTTCCAACTGTGTGACATTTTTTCAAGGTTTACCCATAATTTGCATGTAAAAGCAGATAAAGATGCACATCACGTGTGCTGGAGGCTGTCAAGGCTGAACCCAGAGGAGGTATATTTACAAACGCGTGCACACATCACTGATCACATGCTTCAGACGTGAGCACAGCCCTAAAAAACACATGGTGGATAACCCACATTCACCACCTGCTACCAAGGTCCGCTGTCAGCTCGCTCCATTATGTTGTATATTTACATTTTATTTATTTAGCAAACGCTTTTATTTAAAGTTTCTTTTTTAATTTTATTTATTGACATGGAATTGAGAAAGCAGGGTTGGACAGTCCCTGGAGCAATTGGGGGTTAAGGGTCTTGCTCAAAGGGTCAATGGCAACATCACTCTGCCGACCCTTGGATATGAACCTGCAACCTTCTGATGACAGGAACAGTATTCTGGTCCAAATGTGTGGATAAAAAAAAATAAAAACAATCAGGTCTGAGGATGGCTAGAAATGATTATATATGTATAAGCAGATAGATGACAGTTAGACAGATTAGTGGAAAAAGCCAATTAGAGAAGAGACAGGAAGCTTGGTGCTTCAGTGAGTAGCCCTACGTTTCACACTGTCTGGGCTGAGGCTTTAAATCCTGCCCCCAGTTTGCACCCTGATGATGTGGAAACGGCACCCGCTCCCACCAAGCGGTTTTACTGAAAATCAAAGGAAATATATGAATACTGCTGGCCTGTACCTGCTGCCTTTCATTTGTGTTTATTTATTTATTGAAGACATGAAGGGAGGGTGGGGAGTGAGGGGTGTGGGGACTGAACCTGTAGAAAGCTTCATAAGAGAGTATGCCTCTGTAAACACCTACCTTCAAAAAGAGTGAGGCAGGACTTGGGGGAGGAATGCATGATAGTGGAGTAAATTAGGAAGGAATGGAGGGGGCACCAGCTCCTACCTCCTTCATAACATGGCACCGTGAAGGAGACGTCATCCAGGGCAATGTCCGTCCACATGTCCCCCCCGACCTCAGCCCGGAAGGCCACGCGGAAGGGGGTGGGGCTAGATAGCATCACGCTGGCATATTTCCACCCGTCGCCCTGGTTACCGGCCGCCGCCCACATCAGCAGGTCGGTGCCACTCTCACCCACGGCGTACACCTGCTCAAACCCGGAAAACAATAAGCCACAGCGCAGGATCTGAGTAACAGCTCAGAGTCATAGCACAACCTGGGAGTCACACTGCTGACTGCAAGTTACAGTGCAGAAGACGAGTCACAGCACAGAATGCGAATCAGAGCTCAGTGTACGAGTCACAACCACATGGCATTAAAATCTGGCTGAGATCCAATTGTGAAACGCATAAACATAACAAATTTTAAAGCTTTCACTTTCCCGTAGCACAATCCTCTAGCACAGAGGTCTCCGAATCCCACGGGACTCTCGGCATTCCCATAATAGCCCGTATCTGTCAAAAAGTAAAATGTGCTTGGGAGGGAAACCAAAGACGGCAAGCACGGTTTACAAATCGAGCTTCGGAGGCCGTCAGTGGTTGTCAAGACAACATCATTACTCGCCGTCACAGGGGAGGGTCTGCTGTGCTTGTTTATGAGGCTCGTTTAAACTCGAACCCTGTGCAGGTAGTGCCGCGGGGAGCCCCAGAGAGT
The DNA here is from genome assembly GCA_026774425.1 of Petrocephalus zakoni. Lineage (NCBI taxonomy): Eukaryota > Metazoa > Chordata > Actinopteri > Osteoglossiformes > Mormyridae > Petrocephalus > Petrocephalus zakoni. The sequence goes on from JAODKN010000079.1 coordinate 15,284,636, forward strand.
CTGTCTTGACTTAACCATGTCTTTATGTAGGACTTGTGCGAAGGAATCGGCCTGCATTCACACGCTGTGTCAAGCCTCAACTTTAAAATTTAAAAATGAATCAATTACCAACAGTTTTTTTTTTCTTTTTTAAAGTGAAACCAAAAAATTATACTTCCCAATAGACACAAAAACCCTGCAGGTAAAAATTCTCTATTATTTGGGCACCATTTTAATAGTGAACAACCGCTCAGCTTACACCCATTTATATTCCTGAATATAACTCACTGTTCCTTAAGCACTTTGGACAGAATCCCACTCACCTTGAGGGTGCCCATCCGCCGCGACCCGTACATGTAGTACCAGAAGCGAAGGTGGCACACGCCAGTGCTGGCTGGGAAGGGGGCTTTTGTCATCACCGTGGCAACATCGCCCTCCCTCTGCACAGCAGAGAAAATGTAAAGGAAGCGGCCTTCTCCATCTATGATCAGAGACAGAAGAGGAGAGGAACGGTCACAGCACC
>JAODKN010000079.1:15294601-15306212 GCA_026774425.1 Petrocephalus zakoni
GAAAGGTAACCCTTCTGGGTGATGCTGGTTACCAAGGAAAACATAAGCAGTCAAAACAGTGATGACAAAACCTCATAAAAGCGACCAATAATGTAAAGTACCTTACCGTCAGCAAATGCACCCATCAGAAGAGAGCAGCTGAAAAATGCAAACACTCATCCTACTTTGCTGATTTAGTTTTGCCTTGCTTCAGCAATTTGGCAGGAGGGGGAGTTAATTAGAGATTGTCGGTTCCATTTGTCTGCCATGGCGACAGGCCAGCGATCCCACACTGGGCTGTCATTCGCCATGAAAATCATACCTTCCCTGAAAGATGTGGATGGTGACTGGGGCTTAAAAACACAGAAAGGTCCAGAACTATGTGTTCTGTCCTTCCAAGACTCGTGTTTCTGGAATGTCTAACCCACAATCATTAGCGCTCCTGGACAGGATGCTGGTACTTCACAGGGCACCATGGCGAGCCACTGGGGCTCTGGCCCCAGCTGAAAGCTGATTGGTCACCCTCCCCTGACGCTCACCGATTCAAAGCATGTCATTGTCAGAGGCACATTAACATGGTTAGAGGCACACCCAGACTTTACACATGCTACCAAGAGCCCCATAACATCAGTTTCTGTACCCTGTGAACCTGACAATTACAGTTATATGCCTGCCCCCCCCATCAACATCAAATTTCATTCAGACGATGGTTGCAGGTCAAATGGTTGCCGTGTCAACAGGACCCATAGCCACAATCATCATGTGATCCCTCACAGCAGTCCTACGCTTCCATTAACCCTGAGCGCTGAATGTGGTGGCCCTTTAGAGGCACTCCTGTTGGACCCAGAGATTTAACCCATAGCAATTCAGATGACGTGCCAGACATCACCAGTAGGTACAGATGCTGCATTTGGGGTGAGGTGGCCACTCACCCTGACGAGGAGCCGGATGACCCCGGTGGCCTTGGGGGACAGGTAGTACCAAAAGGTCAGCTTGCAGGTGGCGCTTGACTCCTTCCACATGGAGCTCCTCATGTGGGCCTTGTCTCCTTTCAGGCCCACTGGGGAGGCCTCCAGGTAGACAAAGTGTCCTGGAAGGGAGAGGGAGTGAAGGTAGAAGAGATACAGAGAGATAGAAGAAGTGGACAGAGATGGGGAGAGAGTAATGGAGACATAGTGGCAGAGGAGGAGAGAAGAGACCGAGAGAGAGGGGGAGAGAGAGAAGGATACAGAGAGAAGAAGAGAGGGACTTAAACTTCCAGCCAACCTAGAGTAAATGACACATGAATTCACAAAAAAGACGGACAGGAAGTTATGAGTGAGAGGTATATATGTGTGTGTGTGTGTGTGTGTGTGTGTGTGTGTGCAAATAAATAGCGGGTTAACAATCGCCTCTAATGCAATGTTTTTTTTAATTTCACATTTTTCTGCTACACTTTTCATTTGCCTTGTCGTTTCATTTCAATGACAAACAAATGACTTCCTCGCGTAGGAGAATTGGTAATTATAACAGTGTCGTCCTGGAAAGAATGAATATTCTGAATGCTGTCGGGTTTTGAGGCTCAAGCACTCAAAGAGAAAAATGGACAATGGATGTGAGCCTGGGAGATGGGACATGCACTGTGGAGATCGGGGTTAGAAACCTCGACGATGTCAGACATGAAGACAGATTACACACAGACAACCTAGATCAGCAAAAATGAGTGGGAGATATTTTTAACAGTTAATCACTTCAGCATTAAACATTTTTTCCAGTCACTTGTTAGAAAAGGTCAGAGTGGGGTCAAGATGGGGCAGGTGGGGCCAGAGTGATAAAATGACCACAGTGCAAGTGCAAGAGCAAGCAGTGTACCAATGCCCCTCGAGGAATGATATTCGACAATACAGAGCCCATACAGGGCCTGTACAGAAAGCGCACTACCGTGCTCACTCCCCAGCGTGTGGTCCACGGTCGGCCGGAGGCTCTGCATGGAGCCTGACCCCTGGGTCCAGTCGAAGTTGTCAGCTTGGGAGTTCCTCCACCCACAGAGGGTGCTTTCGAAGGTGCAGGATGTCCCGCAGGCAGCCTCGTCAGTGCCGTCCCCACAGTTATCCACGAAATCACAGCTCTGTTCTGGCTGGTAGCATCCCCCGATGCCACAGGCTAGGTGACCCCCTGGGCATGCCCCTATATATACATAATAAATGATATATTATACATATACACACAAACATATATACATGCTATATACAGGGGATGGACACACGTATCAAAGTATGTTTTGCATATTCTGTATTTCATTCTTCTGTATTGCATGTACAAAATTGAGTTAAGTGGAACGATTACTGAAAACAGATATTGAAGTTATTCATATGAATCTATGCAAGATACTGTGTTTACGTGGATGCTGTCTCTTTAAGAGATACACAGGGTAGCATGCTAATTAACATAAATATGGGGCAGGGCGATTCAGCTAGTTAGGCAGTGGTGTGGAGCCTCATGGTTTTCTGACCGTGTCAAATGTGAATGGACTTGGTTTTCAGTTCAACAAACTTTGTGTTTAATCACGGGACTGGATTTACATTCATCCCCCCCAGTTAAAGCATCCCTTTGAAATGGGCTCACTGGCCCAGCCATGACTGGGACACAAGCTTCCTGCTAAAGGACCCCCCCCCCCCCACACACACACACACACACACACACCTTTTCATTCAGCCTCCAGCCCAGGGAGTCATCTCCGCGATCTTTCTATGGTCAACAGAGATAATCCTACGAGAGGAATTGCTCTCGTCACGGTCTTCGCGGCTGGGACCACTGCCCCCCCCCCCCTCAACTGCAGCTTCCTCAAAGAGGCCCCACTTGACCCCTGTTAATCCTTGGAATCTCGATCGGAACGCGATAATTTCAAATCCCTCGCTGCACACTCCCAAGACTTCCCCTCCTTTCAAGACCCCAGATGGACTTCCTTCAACATTCCCTGGAATTTCACCTCAAGATCCCATAGAAGTCCCCAAACCCATAGCATGAGGGGTTTCAGGTTGATCTTCAGGATTCTGCCATTAGTGAAAACCTGCCTCACCAGGTTCTATAATCCATTTGGAAAAACAAACAGTGGTGCTGAATCTGGAGGAGGGGGGCAATCAGAAGGCCTTAGAGGAGGTGGAGATGGGAGGTTTTGTGGAGGGGGGAGGGGGGGGTCAACACACACAGGACAGCTTCACGTGTAACTCCAGCGCAGGCGGCTAGCTGATTGCCCATTGAGATGTTAATAAGCAGCTGATGAATCTTTGGAAAAGATTTTCACTCCTGGTAGAGGCATAACATACTATATATGTTATATATATTATATAACATAAGCCTGTTATATAAAGGGAGTAAAGTCAACAACAACATATATTTGGACAGGGAGAGAAGCTCAGATTCTCACAAAGAAAGCCACACTGGCACGGAGAAAACATGCTAACCGGACAAATACCCACCAATGTAATAACTAACAGGATATCACCCAATTGCAGCTGCTAAAACATCCTCAAACATTCTTATGTAGCAAACGTCGTCATTAGTGAGTAAGGGTTATATCTGAACAGAGGTGATTGGCTAAAGTGTACCTGATGTTGGGGAAGGTGTGGCCCCTGAATGGTCCACAGATGAGGTCAGCAGGCACCCCTGGGTGAAGGAGATGTCATCCAGGCAGATGTCCGCCTTGGAGCCTGGGCCGACCGTGCCCTCAAACACGAGCCAGAAGTCTCCGTCAGTAGTTATGGTGTCCAGGTCCACCTCACACCGCTGCCAGTAGCTGCCCTGGTCACCGGTCAGGTTCAGCAGCATCCAGCTGTGGAAACTGCTGGCCAGCAGGACAGAAAGGCTGCCCACACCCTGCCCGGACATGTACAGGTAGAAGACCACCTTGGGGAGAAGGGATGAGCGGCGATTCTTAAAACAGCCAGGAGGTGGCAAGTCGAAGCACAAGCCAGTGTAACACAGGGACCAGCTTCATGAAATACAGGGGTAGGTAGGTATACTGAAAATGGGCCACCAATCAGAGGACACCTGGCCTCAAAGCCATGGTTATCTAAATATCCAACCATCCACTCATTTTCCAACCCGCTTATATATCGAAATATTATTTAAATAATTTCTCAGCACAGTTTCACTAGGAAACAATGTTGCTATTAACCAGAAGGGTAAAATAGCTGTCCAAGCAGGGGAGTGTGTAATGGGCACAAGGAGCAATGGCAGACCAGGCACTATCCCAGGACACACACGAGTCCTCACCTTGCACTGCCTGCTCCTCGAGCTGAACGTAGGGCTAAGGATGCGGGCGACATCCCCCTCTGCCTGTGGGAAGGAGCTCCTCAGGTAGATGTAGTGTCCAGAGGGGTCCCTCAGCGTGTGGTCTGTGGGCGGGCCCGTCCTGCCGACAAGGCTGCCGCCCACTTTGGTCAGCCAATCAAAGTCATCCTCCCGGCACTGGCGCCAAGAGCAGAGGTCAAACTCAAAGTTGCAACGGCCACTGAAGCCCCCTGCAAGATGGGCCAGGAGCGACCATCAGAGCCTTCACTAGTACCTGGTTTCAGTGCCAGGTTCCTTGCCAGGTTACTGAAAATGACATCACATCTGTGGGTGGGCTAGCTGACCCCTTGAGAGGTAATAAAATGGTTTCAGGTAATCAGGGTGTTAAAATTTATAATTAATTACAATGATATTAATAATTAATTATAGTTAAATTTCTAATTAATGATTAACTTTTTAATGCCTGCACTTCTGGCATATGAACAACGGGGGGGCTGTGTCATCGCATGAAGAAATTTGAAAGGTATAACATATGCAACATGAAACTGTAGCTCTGTAAGCAGTTATGGATGGATGGATGGATGAAAAAAATGACCTGATATGCACAGAGAGAATATCATTCCAGTCCTCAGCAAACCACAAATAAGGAGATATGGAAGCTTATGAGCATTGGGAAAATTTTAAAGATTAATAAAAAATATATTAATATTTAGCATAATAAAGCAATTAAATGTGCATGGTAAAGCCGAAAATGCATTAACTTAGGAAGAGAGGAAGCAAGAGAGAGAGATGAGATGAAGGGAAAGAAGAAGGTATGGAGACATCAGGGGTGGGGGCAGGCACTCACTGCAGATGTGGGGGTCTTCGTCGGATGCATCCACGCAGTCACTGATGAAGTCGCAGAGGTGGTCGGCTGGGATGCAGTAGCTGTTAGCACAAGCGAACTCGTCCGGCCGACAAGGCCTGTCGGGGGTACGTGGGGGGGCGCAATCCTGGAAGGACACGTCGTCCACGACCACGTCGCCCATGTAGCTGATGCCACGCTTGGCCCGGAAGACCACCTGATGCAGGTGGAGAAAGGGGAAGACTCACTTCACTGCTGTTGGTCAAAACACAGTCACATGATTGTGAAAAATAAGAAATCAGGGAATAAAGTCCTGTCTCAGAGTTAACTGCGTGATTTTCATCATGGGGTAAGTGTAAAGGGCACCAAACTCTCTGACTGGCTCTTCGGTCACGTTGCTGCCTGAGGCCGTGTGAATCATGATGTGGTGTCGAGCTGATAAATGTTAATGAATATCAGCAGAGCTGTCCAAAGGTCAAATCCACGGTGCTGCGCTCACAGAGCAAGCTTTCCTAGAACAAGCTGTGATTTTGGTGTTTTACATTTTATATGCATTAAATTTATAATATAAAATCACAGCTGTACTTGTCTATGTGGATCTGGAATCTCTAATCATCCAGTTTTCCTTGTTTATTTTTATTATTTTTACCACAACAGTACAATTAATAATTTGAAATATTACAAATATACTGTACATTGGCCTTATGTTTACTGTAGTAGCAACACATATCAAATCAGGCTTGATAATCGTTTCAAATAAACAGAGAGATTTCAGGATTGAAAACATATCATTAGCCAATGATAAGTTTTCAATCGATGAGTGACAGGGGAGGGGGCATTCCAGGGGCCAATTACCCTTCAGCTGGGGCTAGTGCCCCTGTGGCCCTACCCTTGTATACATTCCTGCAAATTAGCATTTTCAATCAAATGTCTGTCCTTTTCTGCTACTCCAGTCCCTTTTTAAGCTCCATAGGCTTCTGGTTTTACCCAACGACACACCTTTAGGTCAGAACCAAACACTCACCCACCCCATAATGCAACACTGCACACGTAAACCACACCTCTCACCCCCTGGGTGCGCGTGCACGTACACCCCAAGTCCCACAAGCCAACCTGGAAGTCTCTCTGGATTCCTAGGAAGACTTCCCCTCGCCTCCATCGGTATCCCTGAGTGCCGCTCTCAGACCAGAGCTCATGAGTCACGTTTCCAAACTTCCCCAGAACCTGGCATCAGGTGACAGGAAACTGGAAGTGGTGAGTCTTTCAAGAAAGATGACAGCCCAACAACCAACAAAGGGCAGTACAGGTCTCAGCCTGTGGTGAAGGTAATGTTTAGTTTATAAAATTAGCTTATCTGACTCATTTAATTTAAGGCTATCCAAATAAATAATATGAATATGAATAACAAAAAAAATCAACTGGCAACCAGTCACAGTGAAATAAATAATTTAATACTATAGAAAATCAGGCATTATTGGATGAGATGAGGCAGTGGCCAATCAGACGCAGCCAGGCTCACCTGCAGGGTTCCCACAGTGAAACCACTCATGTGGTACCAGAAAACCAGGGTGCAGCGGGGTCCGGTCGCGACGATAGGGGGGGTCAGAAGGTCAGCAGTGTGACTAAAGCCACCATTGGAGCTATCAGCGTACATGTACCAGCCATCTGAGGTACCGCTGAAGCGAGGAGAAAGAGAGGGGGTCAGATACGGGACCCTAAACTTGGACCAGTGATGCTGAGAGCAATGGGCCCCAGTCAACAATCAACAATGGCCAGAACCACCAAGCCCTTCAATCAGCTGACACCTGGGTTAACATTAGCCACAGGGGGGAAAGACAGTCATCCATTCCAGTGTCGCCGTGGAAACAAAAGTGGAAAGACGGAAAGGCAGGCTTCCCCACACTCGCATAATAGAAGGAAGTGCTGGTTTTCCCTGCAGGGGCACCGGATGGGTCACAGTGAGTGGAGAACTCACTGAGTGTGGTCCTTAGCGGGCCTGTGGGTCTCCTCGCCATGGTGGATAGACCGGCCCTGTCCGTGGATCCAGCGGAAGACGTGCGGAGAGATGACGGCTCCGGCCTGGTACCAGCCGCAAGTGCCGCCTGCCTCGAAATCGCACACCTCCGCCACTGGTGGGGTTGAGGGGAGTTTTGAGCAGGCAAGACTAGCTTAAAAATGTCTTGGAGGGGGGTGGGGGGGTTGGACACTCACCACAGTCCTGCTCATCCGTGCCGTCATCACAGTCCCGGTGGAAGTCACAATGATGGGCCAGGCTGATGCAGTCACCTGTGGTGCCACAAGCAAGCTGCCCGTCCGCGCAGGTGCCTCCCGTGCCCGACGGCGAGACGGCGATTTCCGGGGGAGTCGTGGGTCCCGTCACGGGGAGATCCGCTGGAAACACAAACGATGGTGGGGGGGGGGCATCAACATAAGGCTGAAAGGCCAAATACAGTCAAGGAGACAGGAAATGGTGCAGAATTAACTGTGAACATACGGCTGCAATGCTACAGATGGTCAGGCACACGGAAAGTCATACAACATGTCCTGTAAACATTACGGGAATTAGGAAAACTGGAAGGTATCTGCCCCTAAATTGGGAATACTTTAAATAATTTCACGCACAATCAACATGAATGTTTTATTCACTCACAACTGATTTTGGAATAAAAAAGCACGAGTATCTTCTATGAATCCCATATGTATTACTATAACACTGTGGATACTGCAAATAAGGTGTAATTAGCATTTCAAAGGGTGGATGACCTGCTCTGTGTCAGGGTTCTCTGATGATTCGGTTATGGGGGTGGCAGCAGTGCTCACCGTCATGTGGGATACAGTCTAGGAAGGACAGATCATCAATGGCGATGTCTCCTACGAAGTCATCACCCACTGTGCCCTCCACCAAGATCTGTGAGCAGACACCAGACAAAATAGTGACTTTTGACCAGGAAGGAAAAGCTAGTGACTTTACCCTGCTCCCTCTGTCTTACACAGATATCAAAGCCAATCAAGTGCACCATTGCCTGGTATGCACTGTGGAGACGAATATTACGGGACTGAAAACAACGTAGATTAGCATACGATTTAGGGATGGTCCACAGCTTGAACTGTGTCAAGGTACAGCCAAAATTGACGAAACTGGCTGAGAAAATACATACTGTCATCGTCTTGTCGTCTGTTGCCTAGCAACAGAGCAGATGAGGTAAGATGGACCATAAATATCATATTTTTTTCCTCGGTACAGGACTGGTACCTCTGGTTCGAGAAACCAGGTACTAGTGAAGGCTCTGATGACCGACATGCTGATCATTGACTGCAAAGAGCGGGCCCTTGTCACTTCCCAATTTCACATCACCTGGACAGAACGGGGCGCTACCCTCGGCACCACGTGGCGATGAACTTTACATATGTGTGGTCACCACTCCCCCTCCTGCTTCAGGATATTGACATTTCACATTTCACGCTATTCAGTGTCGATGACATATGTTTCACCGCTTAAGGCTTAAAAGTCCTCAAAACACTAAATTCGTTTTTAAAGACATGCAGCACCTTTGACATTCGTGAAAATGATGAATAATCAATTAGGAATTTAATTAGTATAGCTTGGCATGATGGACTTAAATATGAGTCATTAGAACGTACATTAGTGCTACAGGCTGTGTGGATGTGCACTGATTGAGGGATCATCTGAACTGTCAGTTTCCTCCACTTCCCATCTTAAATCCCCTCTAACTGCAGTAAATACATCTTGTTACATGAAGTTGTGTCGCCACGGCAACAAACTCAGACATCAGCCAGGCCAGACGATGCAGCGAATGACAGGAGAAGCATTATAGCTGTGGCGGGGAACCGCTGTCTTCCCCAAAGATACCATTTCCATCATTGCCGAGCCCATCACAATTAATTAGCAAATAACTGCAGTATGTCACCATCCTCGATAGGATGAGCCTCAGTCTTGTGAGAGCAGTTGTTCCAGCACACCCAGAGGTCTAAATAAGCAGTAAACTCTATAAATGTTAAATATAAATACCATCACCCCAAGCTATACTTATATTAATGCCTTTATCCAAAATCACGTAATTGAAATGTAGTATTTATAAGCTATGGGACACACAGAGCTGAGATCGGACATAAGTTTTATATACCACATGCAGAATTATTAGGCTCTTCCTGATGATAATTTTCAGCAAGATTTAGAGTGACAGAAGTGAATGCGCAATACTTAAGTGATAAAAGTTAACTTATTATTATTGTCGAGAGAGAAAATGCTACATTAGTCTGTCACAAACAAAAAGCCAAACAGTCGATTATTATTAATGTGCAAAATTATTAGGCAGTAAGAAAGCAAGAGGATTTTTCTCACTTCATTCACGGAGAGGATAATTAAAAAAATAATTCTCTCAGTTTTGCTTATTGAATCTATATAAAGAAAAATTGACTATCAGCACTTCTATACAGTCCACTTTACCAAGTTTAATGTTCTCTATAGCCACCTTTCTTCTCTATGACCATCATGAACCTATTATCTATTGAACCTGTCAAGTTTTTTATTTGATCACCATTTATATTAGCCGAAGAAGCACAGCCAGCCTCCCCTGAGCTGCTCAGAGAAGTGTACCACTTGCCATCTTGGCAAATCTCACACTTTAGTAAGGCCCAGTAGTTCTCGACGGGGTTTAAGTCTAATGATGAAGGGGGCCATTATCACCTTTCAAGGCTTTCTTGGCCAGCTGATTTATGGAATGCTTTGACGTGTTCAGTCCCATCTTTCGAGCTTGTGTGCCTTGTTGAGTGGAGGCTGTATTTAAACCTATGTGACCTTAGAAATGTCACATAATGTAACACACGGCATCTAGTACTTATAGAGATTCTATTCAGATTGCAGTTCTGAAAATGGTGACACTCGATGCTGAAGTGTTTCTGGAAGAGTCCCACTTAATCTGACACAAACTTACGTCTTCTTTACCCCGCGTGCTTCATCCGCCCACTTTACTCGTTGGCCACAAAACGTTTGATTGTGCATGATCACATTTTAAAAGTCTGCCAGTTTCGATCCCTCTGCATCCCTCTGACAGGCACTTTGCAATTTTATTAATTTTTTGTTCTCTGCAAGGTCCTTTTATAGCCCATTTCAATAGTAATAACAATTTGTGTAATAGTTCTGCAGAAAATACTCAGACCAAATATTAAGAATTCTCTATTTTTAATTCTTAACTGGAGATTCATCTGGAAGGAACGCATTGGCCTGCAGAAGGGATACAAGTAAAATACACACTTGCCTAATAATTCTGTATCAGCCTGGGTTCTTATTTGGCACTGTATCTGGGTGTATCTCAATGCAGCTGTCCATCACCTATAGATTACAGTATGCATCCTGGATTACAAGTTAGATATGAACAGTGGGTTATTATATGGCTGGCAGAGCTGCCCGTTCTCCTGCACCTGTCACACTAAGCGATGTGCCCGCCAGCTATGTCCTCTTTCAGGCACGTCTGATCAGTGCATGTTATTTACTATGGGCGATTGGCTCTATCAGGCATAACACAACATAAATCTACATTATATACACACACAAACACACCAACTCACACACTAAGGGTTTTATATGGCCTATTTCATGTTTTTAATTATTAGATCTTTACTTTTCCACCTTGTAATTATTCCTTTACATGATTTGGTTTTCATACAGATTTTGGGATTTAGACTTTCCACTGTTTTTTCTTCTGCTGCATTTTTCTTTTGGTTGATAAAATAGCCCAAGTGCCCCCCCCCCACATTTCATGTACCATTCTGTACACATGATGTCATAATGGATCGTAGCACACCCATGTCATGTGCCTTGCTCACAATACACAAGTTTTAAAGTCACCAGATAGCTGTATTGTTCACAATACACGACTTCTGGTAAGACACTTCATGACTGAACACAATTCTAGTGTCAACTGTTAAAACACTGTAATCAAATGACAATACATATACTCAACATCTACAAAGCCCCGTGCACTGCAATAGGTTGGTGCTTAGTCCTGGTTTACTCCCTGCCTGTGGTTTCCAGAACAAGCTCAAGACGGGCTTGTCCTTTATTATACTGCTGCCTTATCATTTACCACATTGCTCCCTTGTCCCCTACTGCACTGCTATCTTGTCCTTTATTGCGCTGCTGCCTTGTCCTTTACTGCACCACTACCTTGTCCTTTATTGTGCTGCTGCCTCGTCCTTTACTGAACTGCTGCTTCGTCCCTTACTGCACTGCTGCCTTGTCCTTTACTGCACTGCTGCCTCGCCCTTTACTGCACTGCTGCCTTGTCCTTTACTGCACCACTACCTTGTCCTTTATTGTGCTGCTGCCTCATCCTTTACTGAACTGCTGCTTCGTCCTTTATTGTGCTGCTGCCTCGTCCTTTACTGCGCTGCTGCCTCGCCCTTTACTGCACTGCTACCTTGTCCTTTACTGCACCACTACCTTGTCCTTTATTGTGCTGCTGCCTCGTCCTTTACTGAACTGCTGCTTCGTCC
>JAODKN010000079.1:15429055-15446013 GCA_026774425.1 Petrocephalus zakoni
GGAGCAGCATTTGTGGATGCTAGTGCTAATGAGAACAAGTGGAGATGGCGAGGAGAGGAGCAGCGTTTGTGGATGCTAGTGCTAATGAGAACAAATGGAGATTGTGAGAAGAGGAGCAGCATTTGTGGATGCTAGTGCTAATGAGAACAAGTGGAGATGGCGAGGAGAGGAGCAGCGTTTGTGGATGCTTGTGCTAATGAGAACAGGCGGAGATGGCGAGGAGGATCCAATCATAACAGCTCTTACTTTGATGCTATCCTCTGCTGATGGTTGGTCCTCTGAACAGCGGGGGGCGCTCTCTTTTGGGCTTTTAGTGATTACAAGCTCTCCAGGTTCCTTCCCTGCCTTGCTGGCCCTTTCCACTTGCCTCTTTTTCTCACTTGCTCCTTTCTCGCTTGATATTGATATTGCCTCCTTCTCTTTCAGTCTTTCGTCCACTTTCACACACACTCTCTCCTGTAACCTGTCCTCTTTCCTCTCTTCTACTTTCTCAGACTTCTCCTTCTGCTCTTTTCCCCCTTCATCTCTTTTCTGTGAATTCCCCACTGCTCTCTCATCCCGACCCAGCAGGTCCTCCTCAGACGAGCTTGACTTCCTGTCACCCCCCCGGCTGACTGGAACACATGGCTTGTTCTTCCACTTCGTCTCCAGAGGGGCGCCTGTGGAGCTGGAAGTGATGTCGTGGCTTGGAGCTCCAGGGATTGTTGCCATAGCATCTGAGGTCACTGTGGTTGGTTGGCTGGCCGTGGTTGAACCATCCCGCCCAGTGTTCCGTCTACACAGGATGTTGGGTAGGAAACCACTGCAGTCCTGTAAGAAGTCAGAAGAAAGCCTGTCACAAGCTTAAGAGATGCCTACATCTTGGCCCTCACTCAATTGAGGTACTGGAATATCATTTATCCCAGAGAGGAAGAGCACCCCCTACTGGTCATCAACATAACTAACAGTAGCATCTGGTTTTTCCAAAGGGTCCAGAACCCACACATAAACCACGCCTGATTTTAATTTGTTTGTTGTATTTTTTAGAAATCTGACAAAAACAGCCAGTATTACCAGGACCAAGCCAGTAAGTACCTGAGCATTCATTGGAAGCTCAGCCTAGCTGTACTTTTACCTTCTTTTAACTTGACAGGACAATGTGTTACTTGCATCACTTGTACATTAATTTGCACAAAAGTGTCTGCTATATATGTAAAATCTGAAATGTAAAATAAGTGAAAAATGTAACTAGGTAGGGGATTAATTATATATGCATTTACTGGATCAATATTCCTACTCTCTGGGAGCAGCTGATTTTGGAGAGTGCCACACCCTCCTTCATAGCAATGCCCCGAACAACAGTACGATTTCTCTTCCTGAACACCTCACACACTCAGAGCCGCAAAAAAGTATGGCCGGGGTGTTACTTTTAAACGGACGGGTTCATGTTTCTCTTATCTGGCTCATAGGTAATGACTGATATTTCGGAACAACACTGGGGTTGTTACCGGCTAACAGTGCAGGGTGCTTTTGCAACCTGCGAACCCAGTATTACATGATTTCTTATACATGATGTATACAGGACTATACATTTCATAATTCATCAGTATCACCTAACAGCGAACGTTAGTATTATAAGGAGACAGTCTGCACATCTCAATAACCATTACAATCAGTGCTTTACTAAATGACTGCTTGGATGGCAACATTACAGGTCAGAACTGGGTTATGGTGCAATGGACACTCTCTGGAGAATACATTCAGTGGCTTCACTGCCCTCTAGTGATGACATTAAGTCATTTTACAATTAAGAATACAGTTTAGAACATCATTCATCAGCATTGGGGGTGTCAGTTATCACATCCACAGAACTGTCTGCAATCACACTGTCAGGTCTGTGGGGGTCTCTGGGGGGGGTTTCTGGGGGGGTTTCTAGAATCCAGCTCACCGAGGCTGTGGAGGAGTACTGTACAGGGGGGTTTCGGAAGGTCGGCTCGGTCGCTTCCCTCCTGCTCCTCTTGCGCCTACGTGCTTTCCTGACTGGGTCGCCCTGCCGGTCTTCCGCCTCGCTGCTGTCCGCGGCACCCGGCGCACCTGCCGTTCGAGGGTTCAGGTTAACATCGAGGGCCTCCTGCTGTGGGTGATGCAGGGGATCAGGAGGCTTCTTCTTCAGGTTCCCCAGCAGGGGAGCCCGGTGCCGGGATGGAGCATCGTGACTGGGGGGGGTGGAAGAGGTCTCGGAGTCCGAGTTCAGGGTCTCCGTGTTGGTGTAGCGGCCAGAAGAAGGGGAGGTGATGGGTGGACGCCGGCAGTAGGTCCACTCGGGGTCGTGCTGCGAGTCTGTGTAGTACGTCTCATCGGACAACCTGCGGCGGAACTCGTGCAGGGCAGTGACCCAGCCCGCCTGGTCATTGCCGGCCTCGCTGTCAGAGCCCATGTCGTCGTAGGCTGAGGCCACGCCGGACTCCTTCTCCAGAGCACTGAACACCAGGCTCTTGCGTTTGGTCAGCAGGCTGGGCCGACCCAGCTGGGAGTTCTGTAGGGCAATCCAGTTCCCGTCCGGGCTTTGCAGCATGGAGGACGGGCCTGAACACACACAAACGCACAGGAGATGTTGATAGGTGTTATTCCACCTGACAAAGAGAGAGGAACTTTCCACTTTAAGATTGCAGCGCTCTCTAGAAAATATTCAACCATCAAAGTTTTGGTCTTCAGGGTCACAGGAAGCCCAGATGGGTACCTATGGGCAATTTGGAGACACTTATGGGCAATTTGGAGACACCTGGATGTTTTAGGACTGCAAAAAAGAAACTGACACATATACAAGGAAAACACACACACATGGACACACGAGAAGAGGGTTCAAACCCCCAACCCTGGAGGTATGAATCAACAGTGCTACCCACTGTTGTGTAAGTGGCCTGAGAAAGTAATACCGAAAGGAATAGAGACCAGCAAGAAGAAACCAACAGGAAATGAGACGAAAAGGAAATGAGACAAACGGGAAGAGAGACCAGCAAGAAGAAACCAACAGGAAATGAGACGAAAAGGAAATAAGACAAAAAGGAAGAGAGACCAACTAGAAGAAACCTATAGGAAATGAGACAAAAAGGAAATAGGACTATAACAAAGTGAGGGAAAAAGGAAGTGAAACCAAAAGAGAGACAAAAAAAAGTGTGACCGAAAGGAAGCGAGACAAAATTAGATGATAGGGAAGACAAAGTAAATAAAACCAAAAGGAAGTGAGATGAACAGAAAGTCAGACTAGAAGGATTTTAGATGTTAAGGAATTGAGGCAAAAAGTAAGTGTGAAAAAACCTATTTAACAAAAATACTAATCTTAGTGTACCATACACAAGTATGTGCACCAGGGCATTTACAGGGGAGGGACCACAGGGGCAGTGGCCCCAGCTGAAAGCTGATTGGGCCTTGGAGTACTCCCCCCCACCCTGTTAGTCTCAGATTAAAAACATATCATTGGCTAAATGGTCAGCCCCTCTGTATGAGTTATGGCCCTCCGCATGCTCGCCCCCTAGTGGTCACGTTCACCCTTCAGGTGCGGTGCTCTTACTGGAGTTGTCCAGACGGTCGACGCTCTTCCAGGCCGTCATGGGGGAGGCGCGGGAGTCACGCCTCAGGGAGCTGTACTGGGTGACCCCCTTGACAGCTTCTCCAGAGGGGGTGCTGGCCAGCTGCATATGGCCTGCTTGCTTAGCCTGGAGCTCGTCGCTGATCAGGGAACACACGGACTTGGACCTCTGAGACCACGGGCACACCCACGGGAAGGGGAACAGCCGTTAATGCTAATGATAATACTACTAATAATAAATATTAGCAATTATTATTATCAGTATTTCAGCGCTTAGACACTTCTAAATGTGTCTCAGTTTCACTCTGCATGATGTCATAGACATGGAAACCTCATTAACCAATTAACTGGTTAACCAGCAAAATGCTGACGTCACAGTTAAACGTGGTGCCTGTCCACCAGGAGGCCTCTCTGCAATCGGACTTGCAGCTCTGTCCAGTAGCTCCGAATTAAGGTACTGGACTCAACGTCAAATCCCTGGACAAGTCTGAGCTTTACTAAATACTAAATTACTATTCAGTCATTCGAAAAGTTTTCTAAAAAATGTGTTTACATTTTGTCTTTTTCTGCAAGACATGGTCAGTTTTAGACTCAAAGGTACAACACAGGGTCTCTTTAGGGATTTGAGCCGGCAACCTTCAGGAGTCCATCCGCTGGCCTTAGGTCAGATAGGTGAACATGTCCACCTGCAAACAGGACAGCTGGCTGATTATCGCCTTGGGCCTCCTGAACCTGCCCTACAGGATAAACCCCCTCCGAGGAGGAGGAACCACACTGGGGTCAGGTGATGCTCTCTACCCAGCATGCCATGGCTTCCTGTTTGCTTTGTCATTCCAAACCAGCTGGACAACAGACTTTTTATTTCCTGTCACTGCACTTAGACAAGGCCAGACAAGGCTAAACACACACATTAGTACACCTCAGAAACAGCCACATTATAAAATAAGTATATCTCATTCCAGGCAACTTCCGTTCCTAGAACGATATGAAATAAACTACAATTTGTCTAAGAAAAGCATACATGACATAGGAGTCATGAACGCATACTTGAAAGATGATAATGACTGTATAACATACAGCCTTGGGTGAAGATATTAAACAGCCTTGAATATTCCCTTCTGCTGTGTACTTTTGTTGAGTGTAGTTCACTCAGTCCACCAGCAGAGGCCAGTATATAGCAGTACATTGAGTGAAGCCACACTCCCTAAATAAGGTCACACAGCGCCACGCCAGGCAAAGCAGCAGGCTGGCTGATGGCATGCCATTTCCACATAAACCACGGCCTCAGCTACGCTGATTGTGGCAGCTGGCCTGGCCGCTGGGTATCCAAGAGACGGCTTCGGCATTTTGAGCAGGATCCGTTCCCGAGCGTTTAGGGTGTGATGGGGCTGGTGAAGATGTGATCCGGTGTCCCCCTCCCCCCTGCACCATGCACCCTGACTCTCACCCAGAGAGAACAGGAGGTCTTCTGGCTAGCCTGGGGGGCGGGGGGGCTCTGTTGGCAGGGGGGAGGAGATGGGGGCCCGCCGCCCGTGGCCAGAGGCCAAAGTGGCCCCTGCTCCACCTGCATCACCGAACGCTTCCTCCGCTGGATGATCTGCCACACAGGAAGAGGCTGCCACAAAAAATCTCCCATAATGCATCATGGCACATGGTCCGGGGCCTGGCAGCTCAGAGTGGCGTGGCATGCACGGAGAGAAAAAGACCAGCAGAGGGCGTGACAGCTAACGCTTCACTGGGAAAAACTTGGCAGGCAAAGCTCTGTTGCATGCTCAGGGGCCTATTACAAAAATGTCTAACAGGGCACACGTATAAAACACGAGGGCTGTACTGGAATGCTAATAAACCTGCCCAGCCTGCTGCATGCAGAGCATAAGGCCAGACAGGAAGTGATGTCACTGCTCCAACCAACTGATGCTCTGCAGTTGTAAGACGTAAACTTACACTGAAACAGTTCCACAGTTTTACTGATAGTTTCAAGTGCTATTGTCACATGTTCAGTGGAATTCTTCTGCCACAGTTTGCAGAGGAGGGGACAGGTGCATGGGGCGGGCAGGTGCATGGGGGGCAGGTGCATGGGGGGACAAGTGCATGGGGGGAACAGGTACATGGGGGGGACAGGTGCATAAGGGGGCAGGTGCATGGGGGGCAGGTGCATAGGGGTGACAGGTACATGGGGGGCAGGTAGATGGGGACACAGGTGAATGAGGGGGACAGGTACATGGGGGGACAACAGGACAGAGAGCAGTGCAATAAGAGACGCGGCAGTGCATTATAAGAGTAAGTGGACAGTAGTCCTGCGTACATTGAGAACACAGAACAAGTTCAGAGTCATGTTGTTTTTTGCAAATAACTTCACATGTAATACAGTACTGTGCAAAAGCCTTAGGCAGTCAGACAGAATTATGCTTAAATTGTTTGCATGCTGGTTTAAGACTATTATGCCGGTCAAAGTGTATCAGCTTAGCCACCGCCCAATATACACATGCATTTTCTGACTTGACCACTAGCACACCTCGGATGGATAATCAGTACCTCGCTGACTTTTTAAAACGAGCGAAATTAATTAATTAAATGATCCATTGGTGATATTTAACATGTACATGGAATGGCCGGGGTGCCCCTGAGGAGAGGTTTGGGACCTACTCTTAATTTGCATATGTTCTAATGTTAATTCTTTGTTTCCTGAGCAGATATATGCTTGCTACTCAGATAAACAGCTGTAAATGTTTTCTTTGACTGCCTAAGACTTTTGCACAGTACAGTATAACTTATGCAGCATATTTCCGCTATAGTAAAATATCCATCATGATATTCCAGCGACTCTCAGGGGACCTGGGACTCAGCATGGGCTATAAAACAGACTGCACCAGTACACATTGCAGTTTTATGATCCTATAAAGAAAAAGTATCCTATTAATTAATTATTCTTCTTATTAACTGTTGTTAATGTTAACCTCTTATATATGAAAGGGTGGGTTGGGAGCTGAGAAGGCTGCTTACTTTATGCACGATTGTAGTGGCAAGTTCCTCTATCAGCTCTTCCTTGTTGTCGCGGAGATAGCAGGCCTCATTTTGCTTTTCCTGCGGGGGGGGGGGGCAAAATATCCTAAGTATGTGCCATTTTTTGGGATGGAGATCACCATATGGGCCCTTGCTATAGCATAAGGCACCAGACTCTGGCGTTTAGTGAAACTGTGCAGATATTTTAAACACTGCTTGTCAGAGGACTTTTGTTGTGAAACCAATAAATTTGCCACATTTTTTGCAGAATTAAACAAGCACCCTAAGACTTTCTGTGAGCACTATATATTGGGTAATGCTGGCAGAACACTCATGGGACAAGCTGTCCTACCAAGCTGTCGCTGTACTCCTCTGCCTTCACAATGGCCTCCTCCACGGCCTCCTCGGCGACCCGTAGGGCCACGCCCAGCGTCTCTGCCATGCTGTGCTCTGGGCCAGAGAGAGACCATGACACACAGGCTGTCACATGCCATCAGAAGATCTGAGACGAGGATCCCTGTTATACTGGGTTAGGAAATGTAAGAAAATTATTCACTCTGAAAGTTGCATGCTGAAGCATGACGTGCACATACACCCAGAGGCACTCCTATATGGGCCAATCAGAAAGCGAGGTGGACTGCTGGCCAATCAGCTGGCAGATGTGCAAATGAGTTGCCATATACTGGTGACCCATGGGAGTTCAGGGTTTTGTGAGGAGCCGGGATCAAAATCTCGCAATACATGTGATTTAGGGAGATCATACTTTTATGCATTTCTTGTGTAAAAAACATAGCCTAAGCTCTTTCAGGAAATCCCAAACCAGGCCCAGATGAAGTAGGCCACTGATTAAATGTTTAGCTGCTGTAGTGACAGCTTGATTATCAGGGGGGTGTTTGTAATTATATCTCCGACCACTTGGGGGAACTGGATTTCAGACTGTGCTTCCTCTGGGGAGGGGCACAAGGGAGGAATAGGGAAGATAAGGAGGAAATAGGGCAGCATTATGGGGTGGTGGATGCAAGTCCATGAAATGGCACAACCCCAGGCCGGGGGAATGAGAGAAATCTCGAGTGATGCCAGTCAGACACTGTCTGCTGCGAAAAGGAGGTCATGCACATGCAATAGAGGTGTCCTGGGCGGAGGTCATGCACATGCAATAGAGGTGTCCTGGGCGGAGGTCATGCACATGCAATAGAGGTGTCCTGGGCGGAGGTCATGCACATGCAATAGAGGTGTCCTGGGCGTCACCCACCTCCGCTGTGCCGACAGGAAGTGGAGTCGCTGGCGCAGGTGCTGGCATCGTCAAAGCTGCTGGCACGGATGCTGCCGTCTGTGTGGGAAACCCAGCAGGCATGTCTTTCTTCATCCATCCATCCATCCATCCACCCATCTATTATCTAATCACTTGTGGGGGAGTCCTTCCCAAGCAGCATAAGACACATGGGGACTCCCAGGATGGGATACCAGTTACAGCACATTAAAAAGCAAAATGTAAGTAAAGTCAACATGCTTATTGGGAGCTTAACATTTAGTTTTTAGTTCTGGTTGTTTTATATTACGAAACATAAGCCGTGACTATACAGTACAGCATTTCCGTCTTGCTTATCTGGGCTGATCATTTGACAGAGGATTTCAGTTATTTAGAGTGGTATTTATGTCTACGTTTTCACTTTGTTTATTTTTACTATTATTATTCTGTTTTTTATATCATTTACATATACGCTTTTTATCGTCCTATTGCTACTAGGCCCTATTTTATTCCTTCAATTGTTTCTGTATTATTTCACGGCCTGCTTGATCTCCTAGCTATTATAGCTTGATCTTACAGCTTATAGAACACCACGAAAGATAACCTGATCCTAGATCAAAAAGAAGCAGAAACATAGTGTGGAATTAACATCAGTATATGTATTATTAATCAGTTGTAACGTCGGCATGACTTTACAGTCTTAGAAATTCACATGGGTTCAAAGTACAACTGTGGACAGCGCAGTGCTTACAGGTAATCACAAGTGAAGCTTAAAAGGCAGTGAACATTACAGAGTTTCAGTCATGAAGCTTGCTTAAAAAATGGAAAACAATTTGAAAAAATAAAAGCTTGCTCCACACACAGACACCTCTATATCTGTGAACTGTGGTTTACCTTTGGTAAATCTAATAAGAGTGTACTACTTTACTTGTAATGCATAATTTTTCCACCAGGGGGCCCGAGTGACACACACGGTGTTTACCGTGTGGTCTGTCTCCATGACACCCAGCAGACCTCCTGCATCCCGACCACACGTTCACCTTTCCCCGCTGAGAGCCGGAGAGCAGATCCCCGTCCAGCGTCACCATGGCAACGGCACGCACTGCTCTACAGTGGTCCTCAGACAGTACCATGAGGCGAATAGGCTACCTGGTGTTGCTGGGCTAAGAGGGGGGTGGGCTGCCTGCCTGGGCTGTGGCCTCGACTGCTTAGTAACACGAATAAAAAAAATTAACGCAGGACAGGTTTCATAGGGACACCTCTGCGCCTGACGCCCCCTGCAGGCACAATCACAGGTGGTCCCTCTAATTGTCCCGGGAAGTTTCAGGATGAAAACCAAATGGGTGTTGGGAACACGGACCGTTAAGTGCCAGCCCCCATCCCCCCCATCCCCGCACACACTCAGAAACCGTCACAGGCTGACAAGAAATGTCTCATGTCGCCAGAGGGCACACAGAAAATAAATAAACAAAAACAGGCAAAAATAAAGTCAAGGTCGCCTTCTAAACGGGTGACTCAAGGCAGATAAAATACGGCCAGCCTGTCCTGAAGCTCCCACACGCCCCAAGATCAGCAGAAATAGCAGGTGGCACAACTGAACCATCTATCACAGGAGTGGGCAGTCTTATCTGCAATGGGCCGGTGTGTATGCAGCATTTTTGGATAACCTTTAGGTCAGCTGTTCACACCCAGGTGTGAGGACTCCTCGGACAGTCAGTCCTCTAATTAGTAACCTAATTAGGGAGCTGCAGCAAAAACCCGCACACTGTACACAACAGCCCTTTCTGCCCAGCCCTGATCTATTGCTGCTTTATGCTGTTTTAATCCAAGCAGTGACTCTAACCATGTGGTTCTGGCTGGACTGTTTCTCTGTTTAGCAATTAAGTGGCACTTCCTGAGTTGTGGGTTCGAATCCCAGTTTGTGACATGAGACAGTTAGGAGAGCTGGTGTCCCTACCTTACCATAACATGACCTACTCCTGGGAACTGGGAGGAAGCAAAAATGTGGACCATCTGGGGGTCCCTGAGGAAGTGCCCCCGCGGGCCATCCCGGGTCCTCCTCAGGGCTGGAGACGACTGTCTGCTGACCCGTCTGGGAAC
Organism: Petrocephalus zakoni; assembly: GCA_026774425.1. Taxonomy (NCBI): domain Eukaryota; kingdom Metazoa; phylum Chordata; class Actinopteri; order Osteoglossiformes; family Mormyridae; genus Petrocephalus; species Petrocephalus zakoni. The sequence goes on from JAODKN010000079.1 coordinate 15,438,976, forward strand.
TTGCTAGCGCGTCTGCTGGACGTGGCCATGCGACTACATCCCTTCTAGCTGATGTTACACAGCCAGAGTTACACGCAGTCATGAATTTAACAAGCTTTCCCTCCAATTTATTCGAACATCCTCTTGCTCCCCTCCCCCATCTACATCTGCACACCCCCTTAAGAAGCATGGGCCCACCTAATGGCTGTAATAACATGCCCAGCACCAGACCGGTGAGAGGATGAGCAAATCTACGGACATTAACTGTCCTCCCTAACAATCTTTCCTAAATGTATTTCACCAAATAAGCTTTCTACCTCAGTTTGCCACTAGGGGGCAATAATGATACATTTGTTATAAAGCATTCTTAGGGCTGATCCTTTGACCCCCCACTTAAGCTTGGGCTGGGGGATGGTGCTGAATGACTACGTAAATCAGTGCGCCCGGCGTGTTACGAGCTGCCTAATCTCATTTCCGGCACTCGGCTGAGGATATACGTGCCACGGCAGCAGATGAGGGATGCGAGGGCTGCCTGAGGCACGCGGGAAGCGATGGGGGGGGGGGGAGGCACAGACACAGATGTGCCTGTCGCTAATGAGCACGCTGGCCTGCGTAGCAACAGGTGCGCAAGAGAAAACATGAAAGGAATATGCTGATCTTTTATGAGTACTAGCATCAGAGCCTATGGTGTGGCCCTGTCCTGTACTTTGTGTTTCCTGGGGTGTGTTTCTGTGCTGGATAGGCAGCTGGGATAGATGGATGGATGGATGGATGGATTTATGGCAGAGAACAAACCCTGACTACAGGATTGTTTGTTCCTGAAGAACACAAGAAAGTATAGGTAGAAATGAGTAAAACGTGTTTAGAAAACTGGTTATAAATAAGTAAATCTTAATTGTAAGTTAATGAGATATGTACATGGGAAAACAAAATGCAACATTAAATAATAGATATGGTACGATAGCAGCTTAAATAAGGACGACAGCAGCAGTGCGGCTAACTTGAGAGTAACAGTCGGGCTCTCGCAGACTCCTGTATCCCGTCCTGCAGAAGATCCACCTCGGCTTCCTGACAGCCTGGGCGTCAAACTTGGGCCGCAGTAAAGAGAATATGAGAGGGTCTCAGTTACGCTTCAGAGGGCCGACGTGTGAGCGAGTGGGGAGCCACTGGCACTGACTGCCACAGCTTAAGCGGAAGCAGTTTCCAGAAGCCAGGAAGCAGAAACAAGCGATTCGGAGTCATCCATTAGGCTTAGCAGGGGAGTGGCCTAATTCTGTCGCCGCTCTTTTAAGAGGGATTATGGGTATTATCGCCCTATGGGATTTCATGGGATTTGCATGCGTGTGCCTGTTTGCATAAAGATGCCTATTTCTGGTCATGCTACAGCTCCCAGGGCCCTGATATCTGAACTGGACTGGCACCCAGGAGCTGTTAGGGTTGAATCCCTGGAGGGGAATGGTATGGCTGTGCCCTTGAATATATTTAGTCTGAATAGCTTGCTATATTTGGGAGGAAACATACACCTATCAGCCATAACGTTGAAACCGCCTGCCTAATATTGTGTAGGTCTCCCTTGTGTCACCAAAACAGTTCTGACCTGTTAACTCCACAAGGTAAGATTTTGGAGTGTCTGTGGGAATTCTCGCTCATTCATCCAGAAGAGCATTTGTGAGGTCAGGCACTGAGGTTGGATGCGAAGCCTTGGCTCTTAATCTCCATTCTAGTTCATCCCAAAGGTGTTTGATGAGATTGAGGTCAGGGCTCTGTGAGAGCCAGTCAAGTTTCTCCACACCAAACTCATCCAACCATGTCTTTATGGATCTTGCATTGTGCACTGGGGCACAGTCATGCTGGAATAGAAAAGGGCCCTCCCCAAACTGAGCTGGAAGCTCAGAATTGTCCCAAATGACTGCAGTATTAAGAGTTCCCTTCACGAGCACTACCCCACCCCCAAAAAACAGCCCCATACTATTATCCCTCCTCTATCAAACTTTACAGTTGGCACAATCTGGCGCAATCAGACAGGTAATGTTCTCCTGGCATCCATCGAATAACAAAGTGGCATCCATTTATGTGGTCTGCCACTTAGTAGTTGAGTTCCTCCATCCATCCATCCATTCTCTACCACTTCTTCAGGTCGGGTGGTGGGGGCAGCAGCCTAAGCAGGGAAACCCAGACTTCCCTCTCCCAGGCCACTTCATCCAACTCTTCCGGAAAAATCTAGAGGCGTTCCCAGCCCAGCCGAGAGACATAGTCTCTCCAGCGTGCCCTGGGTCTTCCCCGGGGCCTCCTCCCAGTGGGACAAGCCCAGAACACCTTATCAGGGAGGTGTCCAGGAGGCATTCTGACCAGATGCCCGAGACACCTCATCTGGCTCCTCTCGATGCGGAGGAGCAGCGGCTTTACTCTGAGTCCCCCCTGAATGACGAGCTTTTCACCCTATCTCTAAGGGAAAGCCCGCCACCCTGCGGAGGAAACTAATTTTGGCCGCTAGTATTCAAAATCTCATTCTTTTGGTTACTACCCACAGCTCATGGCCATAGGTAAGGGTAGGAACGTAGATCACTGGTAAATTGAGAGCTTTGCCTTTTGGCTTAGCTCCTTCTACACCATGACAGACTGATGCAGCGCCCGCATCACTGCTGACGCTGCACCGATCCACCTGTCGATCTCCCGCTCCATCCTTCCCATCACCCATGAACAAGGGGAAGGACCTTGGGGAACTTGGGGAAGGACCCCCTCTCCGACCTGGAGAGAGCACTCCACCCTTTTCTGGCTGAGGACCATGGTCTTGGATTTAGAGGTTCCTTCCATTTTGCAATTTTACCATTTACAGTAGGCCATGGAATATCTAGTAGGGAAGAAATTTCACAAACTGACTTAGGCCTACTACAAAGGTGGCATCCTATGGCAATACCACACTTGAATTCACTAAGCTCTTCAAAAAGCTGACTGCATGGTTAGGTGCTTAATTTTATGCACCAGTGACAATGACTCTGAATGAAACACCTGAATTAAATGACTAAGAGGTGTGTCCCAATACTTTTTTCCATATAGTGAATCCCTGACAGGTGCCACGGTAATAACATAATCAATGTTATTTATTTCACCTGCCAGTAACGTTATGGTGGATCAGTGTATACAGGTAAATTAAAGAAAATATTAAACTAATAAAGTATACGACTGGATAGCATAAGTGCCTCTGGCCACTCATTGGTCTGGTTTTCAAACTATCTTGCCAACTTTCCACATTACCATCAGCGATGGATTTACCATCAGCAGGTTACTGCCTACAAATACCGAGGAATTTTGATGGTTCATTGTCTTTTTCTCACCATATCACAGTCTAAGGTCAAGGCAAAGCTCTTTAAATAGAAACCAATCCTCCTCTATATCTGCTACCAAACCTAGGATGGTTCAAATCACCATCCATCCATTTTCTAAAATCACTTATCCTGTTTAGGGTCTCATAGGGGTTCCAGAGCCTATGGGCGCAAGGCGGGGAACAACCCTGGATGAGAGGCCAGCCCACCTACGGGCAATTAGTTAACTCCAATTAGCCGCCGCATGTTTTTGGACTACGGGGGGAAATCAGAGTACCTGGAGGAAACCCCTTGATGGCACAGGGAGAACATGCAAACTCTACCCACATAGAACCTTTAGAATCATTAACACTGGATACATTTATATCTGTTATGGTTTTTAAAGCCTGACCTACAGACATCTTTAATGATACTTGCAAATGATTTAAGTCTGTTTAACTATTTCGTCATTGTTTCTCTTGCTCGTTATAGGTTTCGTTTTCCGTCACTTGCCAAGCTGACATTATAAATAAGAGACCGTTCTTAAAGTTTTGCCTGGTAAAATAAAGGTTAAATAAAAATAAAGACGAATAAGTCGATGCAGTCCACCATCTATTCATACAGCTTATCCAGTTACCCTGAGCCTGTAAGGCAGTCCCAGGATGCAGGGGGAACAGGGCACTGGGGAGCCAGAATAAAAAGCTACACAACCAGTGACGTGTGAAAAGGGGTAAAATGACAAGAACGTTAGACAGATCTGGATCCTTGGGGATGGAAAAATGGCTGCAAGCAGGTGGGCGGGCAGCACCCAGACACACAGGAAAAAGAAATGGGTTTGGTAAATGAGGCAAACTGAACAGGCAGATGGATATAAACAAGTGTAGGGCATGACGTCAGCAAGAATTACGGCAAGATGGGAGGGAGTGAAGAAAACACTAATAAGCAATTTAACATGCTCTAACAAAACAAGCTCACTCCGCATTCTCCCCTGTCCGCTTGGCTGGCTGTACCAGACCATCGAATAGCATGCCAGACAATAACTGTCCAGATATACTCTGCTCCGAGATTCATCAGGGACTGCGAAGGGAAGTGGAAACAGCAGGGTTTCACCTCCTGCCTGCCTCACACCAACACCATCAATTTATCAGGATTTCCAGAAGTCCAGAGTAGACACAACATACAAAAAATCAACTGCCTAGAAGTCCAGAGTAAACATAACATGCAAAAATTAATTACTTATAAACTCAATGGTAGGAGCTGCGGAAGAAAAACATTAAATGCATGAAAAACAGGGAAAACCAGTACCTAAGAGTTCTGACAGAACCCCACGGTCCACCACGTGCTTCCTGTACAGAGTCTTCAGTACCTTGGCGCTTCCAAACCTTTTGAATCGACTCTTGACACTACTGTAGTACCACTCCAGAGACTGTGTCCTCAGAGCCCTGCAGATAACGACAGAGGAACAGAGGAAACACAGAGTCTGTTTCTCACCAGTGAATGAAAACATTGACATTCATTTAATTGATTTAATTTAGTTGATTTTACATCTGATTCTTTAGCAAGTACTTTTGTCCACAGTGACATAAATAGTGAAGATCAGAGAGCAGGGTCAGACCACTCGGGTTAAGGGCCTTACCAAAGTGCCCACAGGTGAAATTACTCTGCAGGCCATGAGGCTTGAACCAGCAACCTGCTGAGCACAGAATCCTGATCACACTACAGTTCTGACTGAATGTTCAGGCCTCAAAGAGCCATCGCCAGGGTCTAACGGGGTGGCCCCGAAGCTGAACCAGTAGCTGATGGGTCTCTAGGAGCTCCAAGGAATGGCTGTGTTTATTTGCAAAGATAAAGGGTTTGTGTAGTGGGTCAAGTGGCAGGAAACGCCCACCATTTAACCAGACTACCCACAGCCGCACAAAAACACAAGGTACTTTGTGTCTCCAGAAATCTCTGAGCATCTTCTACCCACAAGAAGGGCTCAGGCTTTGTTATCTGGCTATCTCACAAGACCTCTAACCTGCCTGAAAGTGGTCTGGTCACATGTCCTGAGATATGTAGCCTTCAAAACCCTTCAGATATAACCAAATCACTTCAGGAGGATCCGTAGGAGCCTACCAATTATTCCCAATGTTCTCTTTTTTATTCAAAGAAACTATTTCTGTCAGATCTAATGTCTGGGGATGTGTTGAGTTAGTTTGCAGATGCTAGGATTTGACTTCCAGGACTGCGCTGTCAGTTTGAGGCTAATTTTGCATGTTTAAATTTGCATATTTGAATTAGAGCTGGACTTGGGTGGCAGAAATACTTACACGAGACCATGTCTCGGGATAGAATTTGCATATTTATACTAGAGCTGGGCTCATGGACTGTAGAGAACCAAACAAAGAGGGCGAGAGATCGGAACCCGAGCAGAAACCAAAAGTCCTCAAACCCGAGATGACTCAGAGGGGCACCCGACTAGGAGATGAGAAAAGCACCAGAGTCCTGACAGCTCATCCATAAATATCCCTGAATAGTACTTGGGGATGCATGTCTATCCGTCCATGCTGTGCTTCTAATGGACCTTTTGGCCATGGCTACATCTTAAATGTCTCTCAGGAAAGCTGAGAACGACTTTAAAGAGCCGGACTGGTCCCGAAGGCAGAATTAGCTGCTTTTTATGTAAGTCCATCTGTAAGGAGGTGGGTACCAAGGTAAAAAAAAAACAAAAAAAAAACAAAAAAAAACAACATACACGTCATCTCCATCAGATGCATCTTGCCAAAACCTTGCATGATGCAAAAAACTGCTACGGCTTCCAGCTGAAAAATAATGCTGCTGTCCGTTCTGTCTCCCTGCATGCGTGACAAGAAACAGGAAATGTTCGGAAAGCGGCAGGCAGAGGAAGAAAGATAAGGAGACCGGCAGAGTCCCGAAGCTCCTTCCCAGGACACCTCCAAGCTTTTTAATCCACACTTGCAGCTGTTTGGCATGAGATGGAAAGGTCACCGGAGGTCACCAAAATGGAAATCTCCCAGAAGCCTCTGGGTGTCGAATGGGTGTATCATATTGGACAGGGGTGTAGCAAGAGATTTTGGGCCCCCGGTCTAAATGTACATGTATTTAAAATATTCAGGGGGCCTTATAAAGTACTGGCTCCCCTGAATCTGTCAGGGTATCAATGCCTGCACCTCACCTCTGGTGGTGGAAGACAGCAGAGCATCTCAAGAGTGAGTGAGCTCACAGGTAGAGCGGCAGTTAAGGGCCAGTAACTGTGACAAAATATTTTCTTTCTTACCAATTCCCTCTGTCTTTTCTTATTCATAATACCATCCTGAGAGAGCGCCAAAATTTCCTGAGAGTGATGGCAAAGACTGACCTCCTCTTACCACAATCATTTTATTGCTGTTGTTGCTGCTAAAGGCCGGAACAACCAGATATTTAATTTAGGGGCACAATTACTTTGTCACACTGGTGATATGGGTGTTGGTGACTGATTTTCCTTCAGTAAATCAATTGATCTTTTAAATCCTGTGTCATGTGTTTACTTAGGCCGTCCTTTGTATTATACTAAATTAATTTGTTGATTATACACAATTAAGTGTAATGGATAAGGAAAAATGTAGGGAGTTAAAGGGAATTTATCGAAGCGCTCTAAGTAGTTTTAAACTGCTGCAGTAAAACTGTAAATAAGAGTGTATAGTAAATAAAAAGTAAATGGTAAAATGACACTTGACCATGCAGGCGGCATGGTGGTGCAGTGGTTAGCATTGTGTGT
>JAODKN010000079.1:15582362-15596112 GCA_026774425.1 Petrocephalus zakoni
AATCCCAGTGATCCTTGCCCCTTCATATGCTCACATTTTGCCTTTTTAAGGTAGCAGTTAAGTGGAGAGCTCTATGTCATCTTCCTGTATGTTTATACAGGAACATGTGATTGGGCACTTTAATGAAGCAGTGTGTATAATTGGACAGCTCCATACCATCTTCCTGTATGCTTATAAAGAATTACGTGATTGGTTATGTTAATGGTCCAGCGTGTCTAATTCGACAGCTCTATATCATCTTCCCGCATGTTTATAATGTGGTCTGTCATTGGACACTTTATTGAAATGCGGTGTCTAATTGGATAACCTCGTACTATCTTCCTGTCTGTCTCCACAGTTTGATTATGGAGAGACTTTGCCCTTCACGGCAGGGCACCACTGCTAGATTAGGATGCTGGGTGCGATCACGGTGATGGCATAAAAAGTGCCCCCCCCCCCCACACACACACACACACCCAGGAACTGCATGGAGATGAAAGGTGTAGACAGCAGTGCTGTTATTATGACCCCCACGTGTGCGAGCAGGGTGAGGCTCACAGTGGGGGAGGGGCCTCTTCCAGCGAGTCATAAAATTACACACCCATTTCAGCCATTGTATGGGGGGAGTTTCTTTTTTCCCACAAGCATATAATGCCCACAAGAACATTGCATTAATCTAGCAGTCGCTTTAACCCAAAGCAATGTGCAATTGACATGGCAGGGTCCATCAGTCCCTAGAGTAGCTGGGGTTAAGGGCCGTGCTCAGATGCCCAATGGTGACATCACTCCGCTAGCCCTGGGATTGGAATCAGCGGCCCTCTGATGACAGGCACGGGATCATAACCCGCTGAGCCACATACCGCCCCCTTGACGTGATCCATGACCTGCCAACCTGAAACCGACTTCACTTGAAAAGAAAAAGATTAAAAAACCCAAAGCAAAAGCCTTGACTGCACGCCGCTGGAAACGGATTGATGGAATCTCATCGAATACAATTATGAATATGCCGCTTACAGTGGCGAGGATTAGGCCTCGTCGCCAGAGTCAGCAGATGGCCCAGCGCTCCGGAAAAACCCGCATGAATATTTCACCGCTTCATCTCCGGGGAGCGGCTCGGAATTGAAATGCCGGTGCGCTGTCTTTCCGAAATTCAGATCCTCCTGAAACCGAACTGGTGAAAGATGGGCAAGATCAAAATCACCCAGTGGCGGCCAATGGGGGTTTTGTCAGGCAGGCGGATTGCAGTCAGCCACTGGTCCACCGGGATGATGCCTTGCTGATGGTTACTGCGGACTGTGGGGGCTGAATGAAATCGCCCCGACCAGCCAACAATCACCGGCTGCAATGAGAAATGACCTTTGACCTCTGGGGGTTCTCTTGGGGGACTATATTAGTGCTCTGTGCTCAGCTGGCAGTGCCTCAAGGTAGATTGACCAATAATAAGTTTCATTTACGCCTCATCTGATAAATCAGATCTATTTATGTGAAGCTTGAAGGTTTCCACTCCGCAACTATGTAGAGACCTTGGTCCCACATCAAACCACATTTGTTTTGTAGATCTATACTCCGACTGAAGACTTCGCTCCGTCTGTAGGCTCCTTTCAGTAGACTTCTACCCAACACCTCAGCGAACCTGTAGTCACTTTTCCATCTGTAGACCAAGCTAACATTGTAGACCTCAGTACACCTTCTATGTGTGACTTCTGCCCCATTTTGACCCCTCGGGCAGATTTCAGAGACTGATCCCTTCCAGGGTGCTCTTCTTCAAAGCACTCCCACCCCCCAAGCTTGGAAGACATCAGATCGATAAATACGCCTCCCCGGACCTGAAATCACTTAGGCCAGAACGGAGCTGTCAAAACACTTCCATCCCTCAGTCTCTCGCCTGGCGCACACAGCATGCCACCTCCCCTCCCGGGCCTCCTTCATGGCCATAACGATGAGGCAGATCAGCCACAGGAAGCCAGCAGACCATTCAGACCAAAGACCGAAATGGAAATAATATAATATGCTTGGTTAAGGAGCCCAATGACCCAGATATGTCAACAATGTACACGCTCAACGTTTATGAGCTTGGAGGTGACCAGACACGGTCTGGCTTCAGGTTAAAAAATGTTCCCGAGCCGTCTTGGAAGTGACTCAAGGCAGCGGAATAAGTTTACCTTACAAGTTGCCTCATAACATCATAATTACACAACAACAGAGATACCGACGTATCAGAACACATGGCCCCCGTCTCCAGCCAATGACAAGCCGCTACGTTTGCGCTCTGGCTAAAGGCCACCGGTTTTGTGAGCAGCATTTTACATCAGTGCAAGGATCTCAGAATCCACAATCTTTGCAGGTTACAGAGTCCACAAGACCTCTGATGGAGAAAAAAAAACCTGATATTCTTATAAGGGTACATTCTAATAATGTTTCCATACTGAGCTTTGTGCTCGTGGAAAAAAAAAAAAGAATGCTTTGAAATTTACTAGCTGAGTCTGAAGATTTCCCAGAAATCATTTAATTATATTCATAGGTGTGTATTGGAGGTGTATTCCAGAAAAGGATAACAGTGATGCAGAATTCTGCAGATTGTGCTGTAATTAAAACAATTATGAGTAACAACGGGCCCTCGGAGACGCTCCCAGTTGCGGTTAAGTTAATTAGTCTGGGGGTATTATGTGGCTTAGCGTTCTCATAATGCTCGCTCTGATATTGGCCGGCTGCTTCCCATTCAATACCACCCCTTTCACTATTAATCTGCAGCATGCAGTGCTGCACGCCATTGACTGGTTTGCAGCCAGCCCTGCTTAAACTGGGACGAATCTGACAGATAAGGTCGGGGTCTGGAGTAGAAGGCACCCCATGGGGAAACCTGTCGCATTAGTGGGGTGGAGGAGGGTGCAGGTCACATGACGCCCTGTCACGGAGTCTGTCGCATTAGTGGGGTGTGGGAGGGTGCAGGTCACATGACGCCCTGTCATGGAGTCTGTCGCATTTATTGCGCTGTGTCCCCTCTGAATTGTCTGACACCAGGCAATAAATGCCCTGATGGAAATGGCGGGGGGGGGGATTAGTGGGGTGTCTGGTCCCCAAATCGAAAAGTTAGCAAGCAATGACTTGCCTATACCCAGATATGCTGTCGTCGGGGTCAGACTGAAAACTGCTAAAGAAATAAATGCAAAGCTACACTCTTGGTCATCTCACACTAAACACCAATTCACCAAGTGTAACTTTCCATGTATTTCAGTAATAATTATAAGAACATGCACATCTTCGTGGCTGATCAGAATAGGCCAGTGCTAGGTGCATTATAAACCAGCGGGACAAAGTCCCTTGAAGCACTGGCCTCATTGGTCTGAATCCATGGTGAGACACCTGACCTGATTCTGACAGCACCATTGGCCAGGGCCACAAAAACCGCTCTTACAATTCATGTGACTTCAATCCTGGGAATTTGCTTTGGAAAGGTGATTCAGAGCGGTAGGAGAGAGCAGAGTGAGAGAGAGTGATTTCTGGGTACGATTTTCACCATTTGTGCTCTCTTGTTGTAACACAGACCTCAGGTGACAGCATAAACACCAAGCAAGCAGATCCATCCTCAGTTAGACAAGCACAACAACACAGAATTTTTTTTTCTACGATTGGATGCGGCTGGGGTCCATCCTCCAGTCAGGCGTAGAAAGCAAACTCATGGGAAGGGAAAGAAATAAAGTGAAACCTGACACTATCCAGAGGTGTGAGGCAAGTTAACGCTTCGGTATAGATCTTCAACAATGTGTCAGATTACTGTCTCACCTTCTTCCTGAGTTGTTAATCCAAACAGTATGCACACGCCACGTCTCAGACTCAAATTCAAGCCTCAGTTTTCATTTGATTAGACTATTGTATTTGTTTGGTTTTTTACGGAACCCAAGTGTAGGCTTTTTAAGTGGCAAAACGCCACCCTTTCATCCTCAGCCCGCCCTCCGGACCCCATTCACTCGCTGCTGGCCGCTATGAGGCTTAATCCAAGCGCTGGCCTGTAATTCTGCCGTTGTGTAAACAACGCCTCCATTGTTGTCTTTGGCTTGCGAAGAAACGCCGCCTGAAAGAGACTTTTAAATAACTGAGAAGAATAAGAGCTTCTCATTTCCTGTCTGCCGAAGGGTTTATTTAGGATCCGTCCAAATTAGTTTGAGATTTCCTTTTTTCCCATTTTCTTTCCTATTAGCATAATTCTTACCCAGTTATGAATCTTGGCCATGCTAAGAGTTTGTGGCTGCAGTGAAGATGACTCCTTATCTGCAGACAGATTTCGATCAATATCGATAACAAATGTTTATCGGTTGATCTTGGCTGCCAGGATTCGGGGCTGTGATTGCTGTTGCTATCTGACAGATGCGGCATTCAGACAGACAGCCTGCCTGTCAAAAGCCATGCTTTTTATAGAAGTTATATTTTTATGTCTAGTGTGGTCATCCCCTAGGCTATACATGTTTTGCAGAATATGCTGATCGCTGGCTCAGCGGCTCGCACTGTTGCCTCACACCTCTAGAGCTGTGGGTTTTGTGTGTGGAGGCTGCGTACTTGGCTTCCTCATATGCAGTTAGGCTCATTAGCACCTCAGAACTACCATTAGTGTGAATCTGTGTCCTGTGATGGACAGGCCTCCTGTCCAAGGTGTCCTCTACCTTGTTCCCTGTGGGTCATGGGATGGGCTCCAGGCTCACCCTGACCTTATATCACATACCCAGTTAGAACAGTGTTTCCCAATCCAGTCCTCAGGGATCCATGTTTTTTCTCCGTTTCAGCTCCCTGTCAGACTGTAGGGAGCTTAGGGAGCTGGGAAGGAGCGAAAACGTGGACTGTCTCTGGGCCCACAAGGACCGGATTGGGAAACACTGGGTTAGATAAATCGGAAGCATTTTCTAATCAGCCAAAGCAGAAAAAATATCACTTGTTCAGTAGCGTTCACTTGGCAGTTAAGCCTCACTGGTGCTGTTGACCCAGGCAGGGATTGGATCAGCAATTTAAGCCGTGATAACCAATGGCATGACAGAAGCGCAACCCCCTCCCACCTTTATGTCCTCCATCTCAGCTGATTCGTTCTCCGTCTTGACCCACTTCTCCTGTCCAAGGCTGACATGCGCAAGGTCTGAAGTCGTTCCATGGCAACTGTCTTGGAGCTGTGTCCTGTTTCCTTCAGCCAAGACGAGATAATTACTAGGGTAAGAGTGGCAGAAGAGGTAATCATTACCTTCCATAGCCCAGATCCAGACGATGAATCACACATCCAATCCATGTCTGACTGAAGTTTCCTGAAAAAGTATAGACAGCTGAGTGAGATATGCATAAATGGAATACAGAGGATGAAAGGATGTTTTCTGCACCTTTTCATCTGATCCAAAGTTTGACCAAGCGTTTGACCTTTCCAGTTAGCGCATACAGCCTGTAGCCTGATAGCTGCTTGAACAAATTAGGTACTTCCTGACAAGATCCCATAACCAACAAGTTTCCCCAGGTGGGTGAAGATCAGACACTAGTCCCCTGAAAAGCGGGTACGAGCACAGGTGTGAATATGGTTTGACAAGTGCAATGCAACAAGTGAGCGGTGACTGATTAAGGATGATCCATTTATCTAGGGATTCTGGGAATTTCTGGAATTACAAACATCTCGCTTTGCCAGTAGATCCGAGCAGATTATGTGCTCCTAGGATGAGGCCTTTCCATCTTGGGCATGAACATGCCACCCTGTTTCCATGCCATCTGTAAACATCTAAACAAATAACAACATGCTATGGTGCCATACTCTGCAACATGCAACCCGCGAGCCGAACTGTGTGATATGAAGACGGGGCCGAAATTCCGAGTGAGGCGGTGTCAGTGCAATGTGGTGTGGGGAGGAGGGGGGAATGGCAGCTGATTGGGCAAGAAAGAGGAACGGGGGTGTGTGTTGAGGCACATGGACCAGAATGGGAGTCAGGATGGGGGTCGGGGTCAAGGCCCTTCCCTATTGGAGAGATGAAGTGAATTAACTTTATGGTCACCTGATCCCCCCCCTTAATGGAGGCACCCCCTATACAATCTAACATCCATCCATCCATCCACCCATACCCAGTTATCAGTTATACAGTCTGTCCTAGGAACACCCTGGGTAAGATGCTGTGCAATAAATACTTTTTAAAATGTAAATAATAAAAAATTAATATTAACATCTATTATTGGTCCCTGTAATATGAACAGATATTAATAAATGCTTTGAGATATAAGGCACCAAAAACAGTGAAATCCAGTGAGCGAGAGCAGTGAGTGGATTTTGGGGGGTCTATGGTGCCGGCTTGCCTCACAGTGGGGCACTTTGATGTTGTGAATGGGAGCCGTTTGCAGGAGAATGGCTTCCCGGGTCACGGCACGTGGGCTGGAGCGCCACTGATTAAGGTTCCATTAACCCAGATCGCAGAGCCTGGAGCACAAGGCATGGGACACAAATCTGCCACCGCGGACAAATTTAGAGACAGAGATCCTGCCAAACCTTCAGAGCGGAGGGGGAAGGCCAGGTACTGGGAGGATATGCATAGGAACAGACCCGAACTCCATATATATGATGGGATTTGAACCTGCAACCTGCCCACTGAGCTGACACAACCTCAGTCCTGTCACGAGAGCTCTCTGGCTCACAATCGGCGAAGGTAAACACACTCGCGTCACACGGTTTTGACACACATCCGTCCCCCTAATCTCTTATCTGTACAGCAAAATTATCCGAGATGCATGAAGCCTACGGAAGCACGAACACTAAACTGTACAGCAAAATTATCCGAGATGCATGAAGCCTACCGAAGCGCGAACACAAAAAAGGCAGCATGCAATGAAAATATATTTAAACTTTTTACTTATGTGCTTTAGGACATATTACTGTTATACATTTGGCTTATGTGTTTTTGCTGTAAAGTGTCTTGAATTTTACAAGGGGGATGAATTGAAGTTACGTAAAATTTCACTTAGGTGATGGTTTTTAGAATGGAAGGAGTTTATAACTAGCTGCTTTTTTTAACGCTGTATGCTTCCCGGTTCCCATGGGACTGGATTTCCCAAAAATATGAGCGTGCAGCGGAGAGTAAAATCTTTAATTCTTCTTCCATGGCCAGTCACCTTGATGCATTTGTAAGCTTGGTGCTGAAAAAATGGATGTGTTTGCAGTGGATGTGTTTAGACGGTAATAAGCACGTGCCCTGGGCCGCGTCGTCACGCTGGAGCTAAGCGCATTACACTGCTGTTTTATTCATGGCCTGTGCTCACGGTCACCGCATGAACACAGAGAGACGTATGCGGGCGCTGCCAGCGCCGGAGGGAGGCCGGAACAATAGTGGCCAGACGTTGGCGTCTTTAGAGAAAAAGCACTCGAGACAGCGCTGGTGCTCGGCCAACCAAAATCAGCCAATCATCTGTTTTGAATTGGTGATTGACAGGAGTGGGGCACTATAGGGGCCTATCAGCTTTCAAGCCCCATGTGGCTCCGCCCCTGGATATGCCACTCTTTAATAGTTCTGTGTGTCGCTGGCACTCTGGTAAATGTAGAGCCTTATTAGGTGATGTAGGAATCGCAAAATAAGCCTTGCTTTATGACCTGTGGTTTCCTGTTTATTAGAGGCAGCCATGCCTCATCTCCACAAAAGGAACAAATTAGTGCTCTCTCTTTCTTTTTATACCCAACTTCCTCTTCTGGGTTGTTTTTTTGTCCTGGTCGTTGACATCCAGCAGAATACCCTCTTGTTGTTTTTGTTGTCTGCTTGCTTTTCTTTGCTGCCAGGTCCGTCCCCGACCCCCACCCCCATAACCGGTGCTAATGAACGCCCCATAGCCTGATAAAATAAAATTCCCCACCCAATCCGTGCATCCCGTGGTCCTGTCTGCCCTTCCCCCTACACAACTGGAGTCTCCGAGATTTATCGACATGTCTGTTAAATGTGTCCCAGGACCATATTGAGCCGGGCCGAGGTTTGCGTCACCTCAGATGGAAGGGACTCTTATTCCCTGTCCCTGACCAGAGCTTTTCGGTTGTTCCTCTCTTCTTTGGTAAAAGTGAAAAGCATCCACTTAAAAAAGAACAAAAGCCGCAGAAACAAGATCCCCAAATTAGAGGGCAAAACGCCTCTGTCAAATGTGTAATTGAGGGCGCCCGGATCAAAATAGCAATAGTCTGACATACTTCACATTAAGTGTCTAAGTGACACTACTGGCTGGTGCTGACCAGTTTCTAGTATGAGCTGGACACACACACACGAATGCACTCACACACATGCACATAGGCACGCACGCACACAAACACACGCATGCACAAACACACACCTTTGTATTCCTATCTTCCTATGAATGGATAGTGAGGACCATCCGTTCATTTTTATGGGAAACACCATAATCCCAATCATGACACCTTTAACCCCTACCCAGCCCTAACCTTAACCATAAGTAACTGACTTTTGGCATTTTTACTTTAGTGATTGCATCCACAGATTAAAAAAAAAAGTGTGAAATAGTGAGGTCCGGCCGTGGACCTCATTATTTAGAATTTTTTTCAGGATTGGCTATACTTGTGAGGTCCTTTGGTCCAGAAATACCAAAACCTGTACACACACACAGACACAGGGAGACACGCGTGCCTCAGTGTGGCTCCTGTGTGTAGTTCCCGTGTGTTGCTGTAAACAGGACAAGGCTCCATTTTGGCCTCCCAAACACTGACAGACACTGCCTGTCAATGATGGCGAAGCAGACATGCTCCTGGAGCTTTAAGACCAGTACAGGGGATGTTTATCAATACCAAACACAAAGAATGTATTGAAGAATGTACCTGGGATGCAATCAATCATGGGATTGTTCTCATTGGCAGTGATGGAACTGATGCATCCTTGATATTTGGGGCTGGACAAGAACGATATCCACTCATTTTTACCACCCTCCATCCTTTTGTTCTTGAGTATTGGAATTGTACTTAGGAAATGGAAGATGACGTCAAACAGGAACGTGCGAACACGAGAACAGTGAAGTATGCACAGTGACAAACATCCAGGGTGAAAGCTGGTGAGCGAGATAGCCAACTAAACATACTCCAGGAGTTTTAAGACAAGGACGGGGTGAATACAGGTAAGCAAGTTGGCCAACCAGATACTCTCCTGGAGTTTTATGGCCAGGTGCGGCGACCATGGTTAAGCCAAAGTGCCGAGGGTGAGGGAGAATGAGTAGGGTTTGGGCGCATGGTGTAGCGCTGGCGGCCCAGCAGGGCTACCCGTCGCTCCCTCGTTAGTCATCGGCAATCGAAGCGGCGTTCTGCAAGCTTGCGCTTTTCTCACCGGCCGGCTCCCCGTTATCGCACACCGATGCGTCGTTAAACACCGTCAGGCTTCACATATGTTTTTAAAAGGACGCCGTAAATCAAGGATATAGCCTGGAGCCTCCGGCGTGATTCTCTTTATTGCACTGCTTATCCCGCACTTTCCTTCAAAGAAACTTCTTTTCGGTTTCTTTTATATCCCTGGGTGCGTCCAATGGGGAGAGTGACCGTCTCGTTCAAGGACACAGCCGCACGCCCGCCTGGGACTTAAACCAGTCACCTTAAGGGGGTCCATCTGTTCAGTTACTCATGCTATTGTAAAAGGTGCAACAAGGGGCCGCGGGGATTTAAACCTATCGGTGGCGAGAGCTGTGAGCAGCTCGCGACCCGCCGCCCACCTCCTACAGCCTTTCCTGAGGGTTAACAGACTATTATTTGCTACAGATCTGCAGACTCCAGCGAGGTTCAAAGGTCCCAAAAGCCGGCGAAATGTGCCGTTTATTTTCAGGTAGTTTGCTTCCTGTTAAGGTGACTTTATGTGCTGCACGGATGAAAACACAACGGGGGACAAAGCAACACGAATATAGCAATAACGCTTAACGCAATCATGTTCCCGTCTTTGGACTTTGGCTTCCGTATGAGTGTGGGGTCTGGCTCTCAGGGTTTGGATGCTGGTCCTGTGCTCCATAGGTCACTGGTTCAAGTCCTGGGGCTGTTAGTGTTTTTTACTGCTAGGCCATAAACCATCCAATTGTTCCAGGGATTGGCTGACTCTCTTTTCACAAATGTGCTTTGCTTTGGATTAAAGCATCTGTTAAATAAACGTAATGATGCTCACAGTGTTTTCTTGTTTCTCATATCCCATCTTTAGCCAGAGCTTTTTACTTGTACAGCTTGGATCTCCTGATCTCAGTCCCCATCTGGCTCAGCCCCCAGGGACGTGAACTAAGAGCCACCCGGTTCGTGCTTCCGCACAATGGGGGACAGGGGCCCGAACTGAATGCGACTGTGCTCAGTAATCCCAAGAGTGATAGCATGTTTAATTAACTGGAGTATATAAAAAAAGTACATAACTGACACTGAAATACTTAACCAGAGATTGTTTCCGTTCCTTTCCTGTTTTATTCATTTATTTTTTGTAAACATCAGGCAAGGTGGGGGGGGGGGGGTTGCCAACAGCCGGCATGGATGGGGGTTATTAATGACCTCCGTTTCGCACGGAGAGGCCAGATTAATAAACGTAGGGAGGGAGTCGTGCAGATATGCAATCTGCTCCGAGACTTTCCCTCCCCAAAAAAAAACTGCCAGGGAGATCCATCAGCCGTGGCGAGGGCTGGGTCTGCCTCCATAAGCCACCGACATAAGCCACAGTAAGAGGTAAATTACTCTGCTGGAGATCTGGACCGGAAACTGTATGTTCTGTACGGAGATCCAGAATCCCACTTAACAAAACAGGGATGAGATGATAAAAGTATGGGGAGATATTCCGCCTCAGATGTTTTTAAGTCGTTTTGGGACCAGGGGGAGCTCTGAAAACAGTACGCTGAATTTTAGGGAAACACGGTATAACTTTCACAGGAGTCTGGTCTTAAACGCTCCCTGGTGATCGGAAAGCATCCCGCGTTGGATAGGAGCCTCCCGATAAGCGGGCTTTGGCTAATCCCATCACTAGTTGCTGCGTTGAGCGTACAATCTGCGGACGTTTAAGTGCCGAGACGCGCGCTGCAAAACTATGGATTCCCGCAATTCAGCTATTCTGCTGGGTTTTAGTGAAGGTTTAAAGTTTCTCAATTAAAATTAAATTACAGTTCAGAAATGTTTGACAAAAATGTGGAGCAGAACTTTCTGAACAGCCTGCTATGGCTATAGCCTCTGCTGGGTCGGATGTATTGCTTTATTTTCAATGAAATTAGTTCTTCTGTCAGTCGGGACCTCAGATCCAGTTACTCAGGAAGCATCCACATGCACATTACTGCAGATAGCACAGGAGAAGGAACACCAGATAAAGTGTCACTGCCCACATGTCACCGTGTCCTAAGGCTGTCAGCAGGTTTGAATCCGATAACTCATGCCAAGCCTTGGTTGGTCAAGCTGGGGACTGATTGGCTTTCAACATGACTGGTCTTCATGCCTTGTACGGTGTGGGGTGATGGTCTGGTCTTATTTGACCTGGATGGCTCTGCTATTCATCTGAGTGTCACCAGCTCTTATTGGATCCTCAAAGATATTCACTGAGTTCCTTCATCCATCTCGCTTAACTGTTCATCCAAAGCAAGGGGGTAGTGAGCCTGGAGCCTATCCCAGGAAGCTCAAGGCATGAGGCAGGGGTCACCCTCAGATGGGATGACAGTCACGCACAAGGACATGAGCCGTATATCCATAACTGCTTATTCAGGAGAGGGTCACGCTGATCCTGGAGCCTCTCCCAGGCCACAACACACAGGAGGATCCTACATAGGCTGCCAGCCCAAGGACTCAAGCACTATACACCTTTCTGAATCCAAGCTCATTGCACCTATGTGACCTTGGATGCACGCCCCCTACAGGACTGGAGCTGACATTGCTCAGGCACTTTGAAGTGAGCCCCCTTACCCTCTGCTGTAATAGTAAGGCCGATTAGTGCGCAGCTGGTCGGATTACCTTCATCCCACTTTTTCTGGGGGTGTAATATATTTTCCAACCATTCCATCTGTTACGATTTAATTAGCCAGCGACCTAAGAATAAATGATCTCACCTCCACCGAAAAAAAGTCCCCACACCTCGTTTGCTTTAACCTCAGCTAACTCGGCCTTCGCAAGTGACTTTCCTACAGTCTAATATTAGATGGTGCAGAAGACGGCTCTAGAATAATCTGTGGCATTTTCATCTGTGCCTCACGTTAAACAGCTGGGTCGAACCTGAATTATATTCGCTTACACTTTTCTTTGGGTCCCAGCTGCATTGCCTCTCGGCCCATGGCTCTTAATAATTTCCTCTCTGTTGTAAATATCCTTACATTTAATATATTTTCTAACTTCGGCGGCTAGGGTTGGCGCAGTTAGTGTTAGTCATGTCCTTCTCTGCTCTTTTATGTGTGCAAGACAGTACTGTATGTATAGGAGGGGTGATGGCTTATGGCTCAGCGGGTTGGGGGGCCCGATCGCCGGCTCAAATCTCAGAATCAGCAGAGTGATGTCACCACTGGGCCTTTGAGCAAGGCCCTTAACGCCCACAACTGCCCCCCCCAACTGCTCCAGGGACTGGCTGACCCTGATTTCTTAAAAGTGTGCATCACTCTGGATAAAGACATCTGCTAAATAAATAAAGCATGTAAGAAACACTCAATTTTTCCATTTTGGTCTGTTGTTTTTTTTTTAGCATGAGATTAGGTCACAAGAATGCAAATTTACTTTGTGGTCTTAATTAACTGCTTGTAATATAGTAACGGAAGATGGAAGGGCTGTGACGTGCATCAGTGACGTGCAGCATATAAGCTAACTGTAGTTTGCGTTTATGACATCTTGTGACATCTTGTCAGTGCCTCCTCAAACCAGCAAGACATTTTCTCAATCAGAGATCAGCTGTGGGATCAAGAAAAATGTTTTTTTTTTGTGTGTGCTGCCCTGATTATCTATAACCAGGCCAATACGCACACCCCCAAGGGCAGAGGCTGCAAAATTTGTGTTAATGAGCTAAGTGCCCATCCGCCCACTTTCCATAACGGTATATCCAGCCTGAACTCCTAGGGAGGGGACACCAGGTCGTGGCGGGCCTCAGGCATACACAACAGGTAATGCAGAGACACCAAAGCACCACATTTTGACTGCAAGAGCCATTAATACCCATTAAAAAAAAGCCATTAATAACAAACACTATACGATTATATATATATAATACATAATAATAATATATAATGAATGCACTGTGAAGGTGCAATTAATGTTACGAAATATTTCATATTATTTTCTTTGGCACCACCCCGCCCAAATTGGTACTGCTGAGTACTGAGAAAGCAGTCATTAGCACTCAATATAGTACTAATGCATCCCTATGAAGGAGCGGAAATTTACAAAGGAAGGAGTAGAACAGCCGAATGCCATGAAGAATTTTGGAGCTTCTCTCATAATTACAATGAAAAATACATCCAGTTCAGCAGATCTCGTGATTACTGTGCTTTTCAGACTGATTGCTGGTAGGATGCCAAGCCCGTATCGATGCTATTGAGCTTTAACTTGGTACACAAGAAAACTGTGCTTCTACCTGGATTTCTGATCAGGAACAAAACGTTTTATACCCTTAATTCAGTAATGTCAGGGTTTCACACTGGGACGGCTGTAGGAAATCATTTGGAAGTGCATTAGGGAAAGGGGCTCTGAGTGGGCACAGTAACATCAGGGATCCGGATTGATATCAAGCAGGAATAACGACTGAGCAGAGGGAGAGGACGCAGGAGGTGCACAGCCGAACTTGCACATACATAATTATTCATTATGCAT